>PVKA01025951.1:0-32332 GCA_004027165.1 Ctenomys sociabilis
TGGCCTGCAGAAATGTTCACAGGATACTCTGTGGATGGATGGAACAGGTATGCACAAGTCTTCAGGTGATGGCCAAGCCCCTGTGGACAGGAAAGTGGCTATGCTGAGAGGTACATCATCTCGGTGGATTAACCATGCTGTGTGACTGGCTGGCTTCGTCATAGGCGTGTTGCTTGGGACTGGTGTCAGCCCAGCTACTGGTGGGCAACAGAAATCTCATGTACGTTGATGCAGTCCTTCTACTGTGGACATATCCCAAGCTGAGGCATGCAGGGCTGCTCATTTCCTCTTTGCTAGTGATTTGTCCTCATGCCAACTGCCTGACTAGTGGCCAGCGCTGGTATTCCACTAAAGGACTCTAAATAAAGAGTCTAGTTTCCAGAATCACTTCTGCTCCCTGGAAAGGGTCAGAAGTTGGTTTTATGCAACAGACACTATCTTCAGATTTTCTGTGATTCCTTCTACAGATGTGCCTGGGAGTAAAGATGTCAGGTAAATCCGGGGACTTCTGTCCTAGCTAGGTTAGGCCTGAGCGCCTTGAGCTGTTGGCCACCAAAGTCTTGGCACTTAGGGAGTACAGATGTGAGTCTGAGGAGCTCCTTTCCTCTTTTATGATGGAAATACTCTTGCAAGAAAACAGAGGTCCATGCAGCCTGAAGCAACACTGTCCAGGCAGGCAGAGTGGCATCCGGGTCAATTAAAACAGGCTAGAGGACACCGGAAAACCTTGCAGACTGGAGCACACGGGGATTATTCCTATGTGCAATGACCTCTGGAGAAAAAAAAAGGGAATAAAAAGTCTATCTAAGCCGGGCGTGGTGGCGCATGCCTATAATCCCAGCACTCGGGAGGCTGAGGCAGGAGGATTGTTGTGAGTTCGAGACCAGCCCGAGTTACAAAGTGAGCTTAAGGCCAGCCTGAGCTGCATAGCAAGACCCTGTCTCAAAAAGACAAAAAAAAAAAAAAAAAAAAAAAAGTCTATCTAGAAAAAAATAAAATCTATCCAGAGTATTTGTAAAAGCGAAAAGGTGTTAACCTAGTTGACAAGTTGCTCGCACTTCAGGTGGTTCTGGAAATTCTGGTTGTTCCTGAGCACCTCCCTGCCCCAGCCCTCCCCAGTTGTTATTAGTAGAGGTAGTGTTCTCTTTGACTTGTCCACATTCTTCTTTTTTTGGCCGTGGCCTTGAACACTCTAGACAAGTGCTCTGCCGCTGGGCTGCACTCTGCCCTATGTACTTCCTCTAGTGTAAATGTCCTGTGGGATCATTTGCCCCCTATTGGAAGATCCCTTTAGTGTATCCTTAATGTAGATCAGCTGGCAACAAATTCTCTCAGCTTTATTTTATTTTTAAAGATTAATTTTGTTTGGCATGGAATTCTAGCATGGAAGGTGTTTTTTTTTTTGTTTTTGTTTTTTTTTTTTTTGTAAGTTAGAGACTGATATTGTCTTCTACTTCCATTATTTTTGTGACAAATCAGTTGACAATCTTTCTGATATATATGGAACCAGGAGTTGAACTCAGACCCTTGCGCTTGCGAGGCAAGTGCTTATGCTACTGAGCCATCTCCCCGACCCCCTATTTATTTATTTTGAGGCAGGGCACCACTATGTATTGTTGCTGACCTTGAGCTCACTTATATAGCCCAGGCTGGCCTTGAACTCACAGCAATCCTTCTGCCTCAGTCTCTCAAGTGCTGGAATTATAGGCATGTGCTGCTATGCCTGTCTTTTTAAAGGAAACATATCTTGTTTTTTTGAGAATACACTTTCCAGACTTCCTCCCAGGGTTCTATCTGTGGTCACCAAACTCACACCCTGCCCCAGCACTTAAGGTGGCAGCAAAGTGAATTTCCTAATTCTCTCATCCCCCTCCTGCCTCAGTGCCTCCCATGTGGCACAGTCTCCTTCTGTGATGCTCGGAGACTCTACTTCCTCAGCACCAACCTATGCGAACAGTGAATACCCATCTCAATTCTCAATCCTGCATGTTCTTCTTGCAGAGCTAAGAATGAGCACTTTATAGAGCCTGAGAAATGAAGATGCTTGTGCATAGGGGAGGCTATGTTACATTTTGTGTCGAGTCATCTGAAAGTCTTGCCCTTCTACAGCAGATGTCATACAATAGAAAGAAGGAGAAACTGCAGATCCCATTGAACAGATGAAGGAGGTCACGAAGCAAGAAGAATTGGTATGGTGGACATGTGTGTCCTGTGGGCTGGTCTTTGAAGTACTGACTAACCCAGAGATGGCCAGTGTGTGCCCCTCCTCCTCATGTCAAGTCATGGCATCTCACTTTCTCCCTTGAATGTAGGCCTGACCTGTAACACACAGTGGATGAATTATTCTAGAACTTCTGCATCTCCATTATTTGAAGCTGATGGCTTCTCCTGGGTTTTGTCATTGACTCATATGTGGGCCACTTCTGCTAGACACACAGCCTCCACAGTGTGAGGACGCCAAGCCACCACCAGGGCCATGTTCAGTGCTCTGCAAGGAGCTCCCTGCTGACAGGCTGTGCAGCACCCAGGCACAGAGGGGATGTCCGGGATGTTTACCCTCCCTGGGTCTGCAGGTATCCCCAGACCCTGATGACATCTGAGTGATCACACAAGAGGCCCAAGGAGAGCCACTTGGGTGGGTGTGGTCCACCCTGATATCATCCAGGGGTCACTGTATCAGTCACTACACTAAAATGATTTCCTACAGAAATGGGCAAGCAGAACTGTAATTGTAGCATAGTTCAATTGGCAAAATGTATCATTCTCTATAAAGATAATGTGTACTTTAAATTATTGGCATCCTACATTTGATGAGATACAGTAATAACTTTGCTACTTATTTCATAGGGTTGCTGTGAGAATTAAGTCCCTGTACTAATAAAGTCCATCATTGCTTTCAAAATCCCCAGCAGCTCTGTCAACTAATGTCGATCTTCCTGGTCTGTTCTGTGGCCTCAGTGCACTCCTGGCAACTCAGACAGCTGCCTCACCTCCCTCGGGAAGGTGGAAGCCCTGCCACTCATCCCTGACTTGGAGGACCACATTACCCCCCTTCCATCCCCCTGTTCTCCTCCTCATCATCATCCTTCCCCTCCTCACTGACTCTGTCTCCTGCTGATGAGAAGAAAGAGGCTCAGCAGTCTGTGACCTCAAAGTATAGTTACATTTCCTTCACATACCTAAATCCGACTGGCTTAAGTTCGCTCGTCCTCACAGGAATTGGCCTTCAGGTTGCCCCTGCATGACATGCCCACGTGAAGTGGGTCCCCACATCCTCTATTTGTGCTCATTAGTAGGCACACAGCTCCTCTCTATGTTCTACCCATAGACAGCACAGCCAAGACCTGGTTGTGATTTTGGGTTCTGGCAGCCGTAAGGCTAAGGTAGTCACATGTGATGTTTTTTGCCTCCCCACATACCCTGTAGTGAGTTGTGCCAAGTATCATCTCTGAACAGCGAGTTGCTGACAAGCTTTGAATGATCTACCCTGAGAACTGGCCAGGCAACCATGCCTGCTGTCCCACTCCAGATCAAATGAAACCCATAGCAACACTAAACACTGCCAAATGGTTTTCCTTAATTTATAAGCCATGTCATTTAAAAAATGTATTTATCGAATCATGATAAATGCACTGTGAAGTGCATATGGCCAAAGCCATGGCTTGATGTTATCAGCAGAACCACCTGAGTGACCAATGCCTATAATAGAAGAGCCCCTGGCAGGACTAGGACTTTGGCTCAGCAGAGCAAGTGCCTGCCTAGCAAGTGCTAGGTCCTGAGTTTGAATCCTGGCTGCAGCCCTTATCCCTCCCCATCCCTGCCCCCCCATCCTGGTGGCTGCCTCCCACTTGTGTTCTTTGTGAGACTCTCAAGCCTATGGGTCCTTCCCTGAACACCATGTTTGTGAGTCACTGAAACTGGAGGCATCACTTGTTCTCAGGGCAGGTAGCACCTGTGGAGGGTGACACCTCAGATTGCTCATCTGTCCTACCTGGGGCCTCAGGTCTTGGCCATGACCTCGATGCCCTTCACAGTGTCTCTGCTTAGTGTCTCCTGTGACTGGATCATCTGGGTCATGGGGAGGCATTGGGACATCTTCAGTCACTATGACCCATGAGCAGATGGGATGGGACATTCTGGCAGCCTCAGTGAGCACCTCACGCTCCCACCCTGGCTGTGTTTCCTGTTTCCCACATCTCATTTATCCAGAAATGGCTGTGCTACAATGCTCACTGTCTGCTTGAACTCTGCTGCCATTCTTGGGAACCGCCCTCATGTTCACACATGTAGAGGTAAGGTTCCTCTGGTCCCTAAATCTTGCAGCCCACACTGGGTAAGTGATGAGAACATAGAACCTTCCTGATCTTAGGGATCAGGGCTGCAGGTTGAGCAAGTCACATGACCAGTGGTTCACTCAACTTACCTGACAGTGAACCATCAGTGCAACAGGAAGTGGCTAAAGGGTCACCCCTCCTGGTGCGCAGGACCCTCCTAGACTTCGCCCTTGCATCTTCTCATTTGAGTTGTTTTTCCTTTTTTTTTTTTTTTTTCAGTCCTGAGGCCTAGCCCAGGGCCTGGTATATGCCACAAGTGTTTCACTACTAGAGCTGTTCTTCCCACCTGTGTTTCCATCTTCTATAATATAGGTATGACCTTCTGTGCAGTCCCTTTAGTGAGTGTGTAAGTCTTACAGTGAATTAATTACTATGCACTTCACAGTGCATTTATCATGATTCAATAAATACATTTTTAATTAATTTAAATTAATGAGGGTGTGGGGGCCCCTGAATTTATAGCTGGGGAGCCAGGGGCAGGTGGTGCTGTCTAAAGTGGGAACAGTCTGGCGGAGGACTGAGAGCTTTACCTGCAGGGAATGCCTCTCTTGGGTGGCAACAAGAAGACTGAATATCATTGTTGGGGACCTGCCAGGGCCAGAGAACTGGTGTCAAAACAGCTTTGATGGCAGGAAACTAGAGTCCAGCAACCAGACAACCCTCCCCTTTCCACCTCTACCCCCTGAAAAAAAAAAAAAGCAACAGTTTTGATTGCTGGGCATTCAAAGTATGGCAACTTCCTATTGCAGGTGCTTGATTCCATCATTTCCGTATGTGGCTTTCCCCCTAGCCTTTGGGGACATAATTTAAAGATTTTTTAAAAATTAAAGTTACTGGTAGGTTTACCTGAAGTTGCTTTGTAATTTTAAAAAGCACACTCTCGCAGTAATAGTTTTCTCACCCGTGTCCACAGCCTGGTCATAGCCAGCAGGCTGGGAGGGAAAGGGTCCAGGTCACTCATTATTCGACATCCTTTCCTTCCCACCCTCCCTTTCGTGCCTGTCCAGTACCTGTCCTGTACCTGTCCCCATGATTGCAGGTCTACCAGACAGTGAATTCAGAACTGGAAGCTGCCAAGAAGGTGTGCAGGTCTGTGTCTCACCACCACCGAGCAAGGTAGTGGACCCAGGGGCTGACCTTCAAGATCACTCTGGGCACACCACCCTTGCCCTGTCCTTTCCTCTCTGCCAACTTTCTCAGCTCCCTCCTTACCCCTCTAAGAAACACTCCACATGCCCACGGTACTACCCATATCTTCTGTTGCCCACAGCCTAGTGCTTCAGCATCTGGCATCTTCCCCACACTGAATGGGTGCCCCTCCCAAGTGAGCCAGGGCCTTGGGAAGAATGAAGGACTCCTCTGAGGGGCCTTCCAGATGCAGATAGCCTGACCCAACCTCACCCCAGGCCAGTGTCTCTGCCGTCATTCCTGGTCCAGGCACTGACAATCAGAGAGAGTCTAGGATTATTCAAGCCACTGGTCCTAAACTTGTTACCCTACAAGTTTCCTGTGGAAACTACAGGGAAGCTCTGGACCACAGCCCTCTTCTGTCTCCTCACCCTGCAGGGATTCTGTGATGCCAGTGAGGTAAACTCTCTTCCTTCCTCTGGAGTCTATGTATTAAGCACTCAGTTCTTGTGACAAGACCCACACAGGGGCCCCACACTGCATTAGCTGTAGTCCCACCTCCCCCAGCTTCCCCTCCCAGTAGCATGGCTGTCTTCACACACCTTTGGCACCTTCCCTTGCGTCTGTCCCCAGTGATCACAAGGTATGCCAGGTGGTGAGTTCAGACCTGCAGAACTTTGAGGACACTAGCTTCAGCTCCCCACACCAGACTCCTCCTGGAACTGAAATTCATTGTTTCTGCCTCCACAGTCAAGCAAGTCCCTTCCCAGTCTTGAGTAGAATTTTGCATTCATTGCTCCTGAATCTTCATTTTTGTTTTTCTGGGATCAATGAGTGATGACTCTACCCTGTGCCTGCCCCTGTCCCAGTAGTGGCTTGAGGTCTGGACACTCCGGTAGACTGCCCACCTGCTGACAGGTCCCGTAACGCCTCCTCACTGCTGCTGAATGATCTGGCTGCCGCATGCACTCAGTATGACAGAGCAAGGCAGCCTTGCAGGTAACGGGGACATGAGGCGCAGGATGTCACCTGAGGCCTTTAATGACTCTGTTTCCCTCCTAGAAACTCATAATGCCAAATACAGGTCCTGGCTTATCCAACTCCTGGCAAGACTCAGCCATCTGACCTCAGCTGCAGCTGGAGCTCTCATGCCTGCTTTGTGGTTTCCTGGGTCCCAGAAGGATACCTGGTGTGGATGGCCCTTGGGAGTGTGCAGGCCTATCTTCTGGGCTTTGTCTTCTCCCTGAGAAACACCCAGCAGCCAGCTGTGCAGTAGCAGCAGTGATAGAAGACAATATGACCACAAAGCAACTCCAGATGAGTTGACCAAAACAACCAAAAAAATGAGGATAAAGGTTTCAATTCCTTGAGACCATCACGTAGACCATAATCAAAGGTGACTTTCCTCCTATGAACCCCAGATTTTTCTCAAGATCAAATGAGTCCTGAGATTGTGGCCTAATAATAATTATTATTCATACTTGGCTCATACATTATAGTTTACAAAGCATTTCCAAGTACCTTCCTCACTTAATTCTCACCACAAAGCAAATGTAAGGTTGGTGCTTCCAGATACAGATAGCCTGACCCAGCCTATTTTATGAAGGAGGAAATAGAGAATCAGGGAATTAAAGAGGGGGAAGCTTCCTCAGCTGAGCATTCATGGCGAGATTAATTAATGTAGCCACTACAAAACGCTGAAATGAAAACCAAGCTCATTCATGGCTCCCAGCTCAGGCTCTCATTTTTGCCTTCCTCCTCTGAGTCTGCGCATTTTTGCCTTCCTCCAAGTCTGCACCCTGCAACCTCTGCTGCATGGTGCCACAGTCTTGGGACACTGAAGCATGGAGACACAACCCCAGATGAGGGGTAGGAAAGAGTTGAGCACAGATGCCTCCTGTGGAAAGAAGGCTCAGGTGTTCATAAAGTGAATGATCACAAAGTGATCATTCGTGGGAGCTCCAGTCTCTAGGGAAAGCCACAGCACAGAGGCACAGGATCCCAGGTGACATGGAGCAGTGAAGTCTGTGAAGATGAGGTCCACCCTCACTCCACGTAGCTCGTTTATTGTCCATGCTGTGGACTCTGCCTATGCAGTGTGCGTGGTGAGGGCTGGCTCTAAGAGTGCCCCAGCCACAAGTCCCTGCCCTCATCCCTTCATTCAGTGAACACTGAATTGCCAGCACCACGAATGATGAATCATGGTCCTTCTCCCCCAGGCCCCAGTGTTACCCCCTGTGACTCATGGGAAGAACAACCAGAAAGCTGGTGGGAAGTGAGCGTCCAGAATATGGACCAGATAGGGATCGGGGCAGAGCACCTCGGGAGCCCTACCAACCTCCTCCCACAGGTCCTCCACCTTTGTTTCTCAGGTGGGCCTTCCATGGTGGCTTATTTCAGAAGAGTTTCATGGCAAGTTTGGCACAGGAGTAGCCTTCAGATACTTTGGCGTTATGATTTGCACTCGAAGCATCTCTGGGCCTCTCTACTCTACTGTACCTGTGGCCTACAGGAAATCACTGCCTTCGGGAACTGAGACCAGATGGACAGGAGGGTAAATTCACACCCTTGCACCAAAGGAGACCTATAATTGGGGATTTTAAAAAAGGCTGAGTTCATGCATCATACAGTCTGAGGGAGGCCAGTGTGGGGGAGAGTGAGCCCCTTGTGAAGGAGAACACATAGCATTTCGGGCTGGTGACTCTCCTCCCCCCCACTCCTCCTGCCCTCCCCACCAGCTCTAGGAGAGCAGCTGAGTCTTGAGGCAACAGCACCCTAAATAGAGACAAAATTTCACACATAAGCTCTGCAGATTTTCAGAAGAAGAAATAATAAAGTACTCTTTATAACAAGTAGCCATCCTTGTATTATTTTCCCAAACCTGCTGGGTTTGAACCATGTGGCATGTCAGCTGCTCCAGTGAGTCTCTGAGTAACATCATCAACATCCTGATAGCTCAGAAGTCACTGATCTTTCTGCAGTAAGATTGAAGAAATGCTCCAGAGGGGCTTGGGGACTCCTGCTTCAGTCTAAATGTAAATGATTAAGACAATTCTACAATTGCAGCCTCATCAGATGGCTGGAGCCGCTGTAACTAAGCACCACCAACATTCACTCCTCAGCCCTGGCCGCTGATGTCCAAAGTGAAGGTGAGGACAAGTTGGCTCCTCCTGGGGTCTCTCAGTGATTCACAGGAACTATCTTCTCCCACACAGTCATCCCATTGGGGCCCAACCCCTTCCTTTTATAAGGACACCAGCAGGATCAAATTAGGGCTTCTCTAGCTAATTCTCTGATTCATTTTACCTCAATCACCTTGCTAGAGACCCTGGATCCAACTAAAGCCACTCTCAGAGGGCCAGAGTTCAGCCCAGATGGCCCACGGAAGTCTGGGACCACTCCTTGTGTATTTCCTTTATCCCATGTGCCCACACCTGCACAGGGCTCACTTCACTGTCATTACCAGCACCACCCAGTCCCTGTCCATATCGGTGAGGTCCGTGTGTTCACCCTCATGACACTGCTATGATAGGTTCTGGGGCTTGGGCTGTCACCAGTTCCTGGAACATAAATAGGACAAAACACAAGCAGATCCCACCAGTGCACAGCAGGGCGGACCGCTGCCAGTCCTGAGCATGCGTGTGGCTTGACCTTGGGTGGCTGGAACTGACCTGCCTGAGGCTGTTTCCTCCTCTGCTAAATCCTCTAATCTGAAGAGGCCCCTAGGATGATCAAGTGGGCACATTTATACAACATATAGGCCAAGGGGTCACAGCCAGTTCTCTCTGCTCCTGTCCATTCACATCTTCATAGGTAAAACTTATCTGAGATTCTTCCAGGTATCACTTACTCCCCTCACATCCAACATTACCGAGCTAGTTAATGTTGCTCCTGCCCTGACAGTGGTACCTTGGGGACTGTCCTACTGACTACTGTGTGGCAAGTGGTCATGAAATGGGGGGGGGGTGGACTCCAGCTCTTGACACTGTCCCGTGTCATGAGTTGGGAATGCAAACAGGATCTAGAGTGGGCCCCACCTCTGTTCTGCACCAGGGCTGAGCAGACAGAAAGCCCTATTTAGTGAGGCTGTGGACAAGGGCCTAGACAGTGGCTACAGACACCAGGGCTCCCAGAAAACATTGGCTTGTGTAATCTAGGCACTCTGCTATTCTCCAGGTAGACTCAGCCACGGGACGGCATGTAAGCCCCACCTCTCCACAGGGAAGCATCCAAGGATCTGTAGCCAGTTTTACTAATAACCTCGAGGCCATTGAGGGCAAATGGAGACACGGAGTGGGCATTGCACTCTTCATCTGTGGAGGCTGGGGTGAGAGTCCCCAAACATTTCTGAGTGTTACCCCACAGGATTGGGACCCATAAACATTAATGTACCCAAACAAAAAGGGTGATCTTTCCTCTGGGCCTCAGTTTTCTTATATGTAAAATGAAGGGATTGAAATAGATGTACTTTAAAGTTCATTCTGGCTTTAAAAGCCCGGGATCCCATCAAGCCCTGAACTGTGGGTGCTCACCTACTCTGCTCCTCCTCTGTCTGGACTCAGCCCTCCAGAGCTCATCTTGTGCACCTGCCACCCTGACCTATCCCTTATCTGAGCAGAACCCAGTGCCCTGTCCCCTCTCCCCCATGCTGGGGTTTTTGCTTCCCACTGCCTGCTGTTCTTATGTCAGCCCCAAACATCCTGCCTAAGAGGAAAAGAAAAAAACTATCACAGAAACTTGAAACCATGATGCTTATGAAAGAAGACTGGCACATAAGGCTCCATGTTGTATGGTTCCAATTGTATAGAATATCCAGAACTGGCAAATCCACAGAGACATAAATCACTGGGGGCTGAGCAGGGTGGAGAAGACAGTCTCAGGGAAAGTGGGGAGATGTTGTTCTAGGCTGTGGAGTTTCTCCACAGGGTGATAAAAATGTTCTAAAGTTGGGCTTGGTGCTGACTGTGCAGCTCTGCAAATGTACTTCAAGCAACGGAATTAAATACTTTTAAAAGCTTTCTGGCCTCTTTCAGTGTTGGGATCCTCCCCGTTTCCTGAGACAAGTGAGCAGTGAGTGTCAGATGGGCCTCTGCCTGCGCCTTCTCAATCTGCCTCCTGTGCCAGCTGCCAGGTGCCATCCCAGGGAAGCAGAGGCCTCCAGCACAGATGTCAAAGAGCACCCAAACACAAGACATGTCTTTCTTTATCACTCAGGTGACATAGTGAAATGCTTCTTTGTAGCCTGTCTTATTTGATTTGCATTTGTATCCTATCACTTTGTGTCATACTGTCAAATATGAGATTCTGAAGTGCCAATCTGGCGTCCTCATTCTGAGAAGGAAATTCTAGAAGGTTGTCTGATTCCATTTTTTCCCCAAAGACAGCTCTGGAGAGAAGAATGGGCATCGTTACCCATCTGCCAATGCTCTCAGAGCAGGAGTGGGAGACACACTCCTCAGAAATCCTCGCTCTTGTTCCTTCATCTCCACCCCTCCTGGAAGGATCCACTGACATGTGTTGAACAATACTGTGACATCCACTGATTCCTGTCTTCCAGGTCTTTTAAGCCTTACCTCCTCTTGCTTTTCAGAGTCTCAGAATGTGGATACCTAGAGCAACTCCTACCCATCAGGCAGACACAAGTCACCTGCCACTCTCCAGGGTCCTTCTCTGCTGACTCAGGGCCTTGCTGGCTCTCTGGCCATTCCTGCATGCATGAGATAACCCTCACAAGGCTCTTTTGGGCTGGAGTCCAACATGATCACCATAATTCTTCCAGCTCCCCACGTGGATTAACGTGGCTTGATTAAATACATCCATCTAGAAGAAAAGCCTCATTAATATCCAGGGTTGTGGCCCATTTTGCTTGGCTAAGTGCCTGCCTTATTATTTTATTTGATTTATTTCTCTGCTGAACTCAAACTATGAAATCTTCTCTCCATTTGATTGAGCATTTATACTAAATGTAGCCATCCCATAGAAGGAGGCAGTAAGAAGAATAGGGACTACATGAGCCCCAAGTATTCTAGGGGAGGACTCTCACTCATCCCCTGAGGGTGAGGGCATTCTATAAATAAGGGGAAAATAGCACAAATCAGAGAAAGACACAAATCAGACAGGCTTGTGTTCTACATGCGTCTCGTGGGAAATTATCCTACCTCCAAAAAACACAAAGGTTGGTTCTGCTGTGGGCCAGACCCTCCTTGGGAACCTTCACTGCCAGGGTCATGGGCTCATTCAAATAAGTTTCTTGCAGTGCCAAGCAGGGCTTCCAAGCCTGGCCTTCCTGAAATAATTTGTAGAGATGCCCACTGGAAGGCCAGCACCTGCAGCTCTGTCACTGCCATGCTGACAGTTCCCTGTGCAGGCATTAGAAAAGAAACAGCTACCATTAATAGGTGGACAGTCCTAGCACCACACACCCGGACAGGCTTATGCAGTTTTCTACTTTTCCCTTGGATTTTAAAAATTAGGAACCAATATGGAACTTCTCAGAACACAATCTGCCTAGCAACCAGAGAAAAGCTTTTCCCTCCTGTGGGGAAGTTAAAAATAACATTGTGTGCGATGCCGCAACCAACCAGACTCCAAATCACCCTCCGCAACATCTCCCTGGCTCCAGCAGATGCCAAACTCCCGATATCCCATCCATCATGGAGGCAGCCTCATCAAGGCACAATGCAGTTCACCTGTGCAGGATCCTGGGCCTCCTCTCTGCCTAAAAGGGAACGCATAGGCTGGTCCCTAGGAGTGGGGCTGCCTCCGGCCTGCCCTTTCTTACACAGCGCCAATGTTCTGATCATATGCAATTGCAATTTGTGGCAAGACCACATGCCTGGGTCCCCCTCTTCCCTTCCTTCTCCATTCTCTTTCTTCATTTTCCCTTCCTTCACTCTTTCAACTTGGTTAACACAAAAACACTAAAAAGGTTTTTTTGGTGTGTGGCGCTAGGGATCGAACCCAGGACCTCACTGATGCTACTGTGTATTTTTAAACAGTCATGCTCAGGTGCTCAGGCTGGCCTTAAGTTTATACTTGTGCCTTAGTCTTCAAAGTAACTAGGATTATAAATACATGCTGCTATGCCCAGCCATAAAAAAGACCTTAGGTGATCAGGTTAGTGAGTTTCGACAACTGTAAGTGCAAGGAAAAATATAGAATGTTTCCATCACTCTGGAAAGTTCTTTCATGCACCTTTCAAGCCAATCCACTACCTCTAACCCAGGGGTCTGACATGCTGTAGACAGTTTTGTCTGCTCTAGGAGTCCATAAAGAAATCAAACCAAATGGATGATGGATGATCATTCTAGATGGGAGGAACAATTTGTTTTTTTCCCAGTACTGGGACTTGAACTCAGGCCCTTCCACTTGCCAGGCAAACACTTATTCTACTGAGGTATCTCCACAGCAAAAGAGAATCTTTTTTGGGGGGGAGGGGAGAACTGGGACTTGAACTCAGGCCCTTGTGTTTGCCAGGCAAGCACTTATTCTACTGCGCTATCTCCTCGGCCCAACAACTTGGGCCAAGTACCTGTGTGGATGACAACTTGGCCTGACACAAGAGCCTGAAAAGAGCTCATTTTCTGGACTGAGAGCAAAGCCCCAAGAGGTCAGCCAGACTAGCAGCGGTCACAGGGCCAGGTCCCACAGGCCTTGCCTGTCCGCCACATCAGGGAGCTTGCCTTTATGTTGTGAGCAATGGAACATTGGAAGGAGCTTCAGGATGGGAGAGGCATAGCTGACATGCACTTTAGGAGGCCATTCAGACATCTAGTTGGGGCTCTTGGTTCTGAGAGTCAGGAGCAGCAGCCAGGTGGGTTATGCTGGCTGGAACTGCTCCATTTCTAGCCTCTAATGTAGGGTGAGGGCAGTTCCATGCAACACGAAGACCTGTAGGTCTGGAAAGTGCTGGATCCACTTGGAGTAGTTTTGGTGTGTGTGGAAGGATCTGATAGAAAGTGGCACTGAGTTAATTTTTAAATTATTTTTGGTACTGGCAATCGAAATCAGGACTTCGTGCTTGCCAGGCAAGCACTTACTCCACTGAGCTATATCCTTGGACCCCCTGAGTTCATAGAGATGTGAAATTTATGGCCTACTTAGGGACAAGGTCTTAGTCACTTTGCCTGTTGTTGGAACACAATACCCAACACCTACAAGTTAAAGGGAGGGAGGTTTATTGTACCTAACAGTTTCAGAACATGGTACCCAGGCTTAAACACAGAAATGGTATGGTGTCAGGGCGTGGGTGGAGGAGAGCTGCTTGCGATGTGGGAGCCAGGAAGCACAGAGAGAATGAGGAAGTGGGGAGACACACCCTCCAAGGTCAGAGCCCGAGCACATGCCTCCAACCAAGTCCATCTGATAACACTGAGTCCCTCCAGTGTTATTGCCCCGTGGGCAATCACCTTCCAAAGTCCCACTTCTGAACACAGGAGTCTCTTGGGGGATAACCCAGATCTAAGACATAATGTTGCCTCTTCCCATTTCTCCTAATACTATTCTACCACTTGGCACTGGAGTTGTGCAGTCTGTAAATATCTTTGTCCAGATGACCTTGACCCAGCTGGTTCCATTCCTAGCCTTGAGGATGTGCAGGTTCATCACCTTCTCAAGGGGCACTCAGTGTGGTGCTGCTCTGCCTGCTGGAGGCCAGGGTGCCTGGTCACTCCTCCGGCCCAAGCAGAGCCAGTACTCTACAGAAGACGCTGACCTCTGACTCTCCCACTAGTGCTCTTTGTACCTTCTCACAAAATGAATGCACATTCTTGGGGGAGAATTATCCACCCTAAAATACAACCCATGGCAAAGAGATAGCTCTTTACTCTGGAGCTGCACAGTTGGTTCCCTTTCCCTCCCAGCCTCCTCCAAACTGGCTCATCCTGGCCATGAAGGCATTTTGCTGTCCCCAGTTGAGCAAACTCCGGCCCTGGACAATCAATTGCAATGTGAATGTCTGAGTCTTCAAGGGTCAGGCTTTGCAGGATATCATCAGAGCCCCGCTGTGCCTTTGCCAGGGTTCCTCAGGAAAGGCCCTTAGGCCCCCTTGGGCCTTAGTTTCCTCTCAGCCACTCTCTCTTGGCTCCCCTCAGTGACAGCTCCAAAAGTGACACGTTGAGCTCCCCGGCGAGCTCTTACCCACCCACTCACACTCTACCTCCGACTGCATCCAGGAAGTCAAGGCCAGTGAAACTGAGTGTTCTCTTGTGCTGTCCACGTCCTGCCAGACAAGCCTGTGCCAGGCAGGGTGCTGGCAGTGATCCTGGGTGAGAGAGGCAAAGCCAGGCCCTTGTGAGTGCTATGGAGAGCACAGGTGTGGGGCCCTGGGCAAATGACTCCCCCGCAGCCTGGGAAGGGCAGGCATCTCCCAGGGGCTGTCACAGGGTTGGTGTCAAGAGCACTGCGGTTGCATCATGGTGCCATCACTACTGTTGTGGAAAACTTAGAGGCGTAGTTTGGCTGGAGCTCCTGTGCTGTGCAGACCCAACAAAGTAGAGTGGAGCCACTCCTGGTAAAGCGAAGGTTCCAGCACCAGGAAGAATCACCCTTTCACCTGATGGTCTTGCAAATCAGATTTTTTTTTTTTTTTTTTTTGTGGTACTGGGAATTGAACTCAGGACCCTGCACTTGCCAGGCAAGCACTTGTTCTACTGAGCTATCTCCCCAGCCCTGGCCTAATAAATCAGGAGAGAGAGAAAATGGCCAGAACATCAGACAGACATTGACACTGATGTGTGCCCAGCATGGTGAGGGACACCCCTCCGCTGAACTCCATCAGAAAAGAAACTTTGAAATAACCCACCTATGTTTTCTCTTGATGCTGCTCTCAGCCCCATCTATAAATCTAGCTTCTTACAGGTGGAGACTGTCATCCCAGAATTCTGAGAAGCAGAGGTATGGCAAGTGTGAACCTAGTCTGGACAATGTGGTAACTTAGCAACTTAGAGAGACCCTGTCTCAAAATAAAAAACAAAAAGGGCTGGGAACGTGTCTCTATGCAAAGTTCTTAGGTTCAGTCTCCAGTACTGGGGGAAAAAAGCCATCCTCCTCTACTCAGGTTATGAGAACTTTCACTAGTGCTGCTTATAGATGATGTGTGCCCAGTTCTAGAGTCATACAGAGAGCCAGGTAAGCCTTTTAAATTCAATCTGTTGTAGTTTTGCCACTATTGACATGAACTTGGGCAAATCACCAGGCTGTATTAGTCCCGTTCATGTCATCCTCATGCCCAGGGCCCTCAGGTCCCCCTGAATCCAGCATTCCCTTTCTGGGCTTTCCATCAGTGAAAGAACCCCTCTCTACATCTATTTATTTACTTGAAACAAGGTCTCTCTATGCAGTTCAGCTCGTAGTGATCCTCCTATGTCAGCCTCCCCAGTGCTGGGATTACAAGCGTGTGCCACCATGCCTGGTTTCTCAGCCAGCAGAGCTTGTGGTACTGGGGGTCGAACTCAGGTCCTTGCTCTTGCCAGACAAGCACTTAGACTACAGAACGTTCTCTCCCCAGTCTTGCCCTCTCCCCACCCCCATTTTAGTTGGGTCAAATTAAAGATGTCTCCCACATCTTGTAATCAAATTAAAGATTACACCCATTTGGCCCTCCAAGTCCCCACCTCTAGTCATAGCTCTCGTTCTTCAGCTGCCTTTGCTGCCTGCCCTTGTCCAGGACTGAAGCAGCCAGTGCCCATCCAGCCCAACTGGGAACAGAGTCCTTGACCTCTCCTTTCTTAGGGAAAGCTGCTCCTTTCTGGCTCAACCCCAGGGCCTCAAAGTCTCCAAAGCAGCCCATTCAAGACGGAGCTTACTATCTTACTAGGAGACCCTGCCTTCTGTTATTCCCACGTTAGTTCCTCCCACTCATGCCTGGTGCAGCCCCTTCCTTCTTCTTAGTGCCCAAATCTTGCAGAATCCTCCTCACTGCTCAAGCATTCAGTTCAAACTCAGTGCCTTACCTCTGACCTGGGTGTTGCTCAGGATGCCTCCTAACCATCTGTTCTGCCCTCACCTGGTCCCTCCGGCTATCTCCATGATGCAGCTGCAGAGCTCCGCCCCACCTGTAAACACCACCTGTCACTGTTCAGATTTAAGCTTTTAGAATTACCTCTGATCACCAATATGATGCAAACCAAGTTTTGTGACTTGGCATAAAAAACGTTCATACTCAGACTTTACATTTCAGGCACACTACGCCAATTTGTTTAATATATTATACTACATTGTACACCTGTTGAATCCTACATTTTTAAAGGGGTAGTATGACTTTCAAAACAGTATAAAATGGATGTGTATGAAAGGGTTTATTTTGTTCACTATTTAACCCAACAATAACTGGTTACAATCAATTACAAGGGAATTCCATTGCAGACACGTGCAGAAATAAGGGTACTTCGGATTTGCCTAATGAATGCAAAACTGGCTCTTTTCATGGTAGAAAAGAAATCAATTCTACTTTCATAGACAAAATTCCTTTTCACGAAAGCCAGCCAAATAGCTTAGCAGACCAAAGTTCCTGCAAACAGGCGCAGGGGCCAGGGGTTCAATCTCCAGGCCTGTAGTGCCGGCCCTACCTACCCCTAGGGCATGCTGACATGGCAATTGAGATGGGACATGGTGGCATGTGCCTGTAATCCCAGCACTAGGGAGGCAGAAATCAGGAGGATCACTACAAGTCTGAGCTGCATAGTAAGACCCTACACACACACACACACACACACACACACACACCTTGAACTACTATGTTGTTGATGCTTATTTATTTACTTATTTATCTTGGTACTGAGGCTTAAACCACCATGTTTGGCTGGTGTTCATTTTTGTTCTTGAATCATATTCTGTAGAGTGAAGTTATCACAATTTGTCTTTTTTTTTTGGAAACAGGGTCTCACTATGTAGTTCAGGCTGGACTTGAAGTTATTATGGAACCCAGGCTAGCCTCAGACTCATAGCCATCCTCCCTCAGCCTCTCAACTTCTGGGATTACAGGCCCATGCTACCAGGCCTAGCTTGTACGCTTGTCTTGAAAGACATCTTGGTTGGTTCCACTTTTCAGCAATTCTAAAAAAAAGTTGCTATAAATATTCAAGTACAGGTTTTTGCATGAGTTCTTCAACTCATTAGGGGCAAATACTTGTGAGCTTGCTGACTTGCATAACAGAACTTTTTAGCTTTGTAAGAAACCAGACAGCTGTCTTCCTAAGTACATTCTTGCCAGCAGTAGATGACAGCTCCTGTTGCCCCATGCCCTTGACAGCATTTGCTGTTAGGAGTGTTCTGGCGTGTGTGGCAGTGTCTCACGGTTATTTTAATTTGTCTCTCTTGGGCTGGGGAGATAGCTTGGCAGTCTGAGCAGCTGCCTGGTAAGCTCAAGGACCTGAGTTTGATACCTGGTACTGCATGACATGCTGGCCCTGAGCCAAGCCGGCCACCCTGAAACTGGGCATGGTGGCGCATGCCTGTAATCCCAGCACTGCGGAGGTGAGACAAGAGGATCACTTTGAGTCTGAGCTGCATTGTGAGGTCCTGTGCCAAATAAATAAATACATAAATAGATTTTTAAAAAATCTAGTCATTTGCCTCTCTGATGACTTGTGCTGAGCATCTTTTCATGTGCTTTTTTTTTTTTTTTTTTTTTGTGGTACTGGGGTTTGAACTCATATGCTTTCTTTTTGCTGAGGTATCTTTTTGCTTTCTTTTCTTCTTTGTTGAGTTATCTATAGAGATCTTTTTATTTCATAAAACTGAAAATCTGGTCGTGTTCAGGGTCAGCATGCAGACATACGTGGTTTGTACATAATTCTTAATGCACATATCAACAATTTATAAAGTTGCAGTTTTCAGCTCTTTTCTAAATACTCCAATAACTTTCATCTTAGCATTACGGGCGTGCTTAGCTCTTCAAAGGCTGCTAAGGTGTTATGTGATGCAGCTAACTCACATAGGAGTGTCGCGCATGCTACCTATCTGCATGTTTGGTCTTCATGGTACATTAACAAAGTCATCAGGAAAGCCACACTCACGCTGCCCCAAGTGCCGAAGGACACACACACAGCATGAGACAGAGGGCTAACAACAGAGAGCCATTTTCTTTAGGAATCAATTCTACTATAACCAGCATGGGAACAGTAGTCATTTCAAGGGTTCTAGGCTAACATCGCTCTAAAACAGCAGTGGCTTCTCTGGTGCACCAGCAGGCTGGGGAAGCTGCAGATTCCTTTGCTCCTTTGCCTGGCCCTCCCTCCTCTCATCATTCTAGACTCCTGCTGCTGCCTGCAACTGGGGTCTTGTGTTGCCTCACATCTGAAAGGGAGGAGGCAATGGGTTGTCAGACATCACCCAAGATGGACAGAGTGCCTGAGAGCCCTGAGCATAAGTTAGCTGGCCTCGGGAATGGTAGATGCGATATGCAGAGGAGTGGGGTCATGTGTCAGGTGTGGAGGTGGCAGGGCAGGGATGGTGTCAAGCAGGCTAGCTCAGGCTTCCCAAGGGCAGATGCAGCCATTGTTTCTACCCTGCCAATAAATGTCTCCCAACAGCACACTAATATTTGATTAAAGACCCTCTACCATGGAAGGCCACCTGGATGGGTTTCCGATTTAGGGCCTCTCCCTGCTTAACATGCCTCCAACCCAACACAGGTTTTGTTGGGCCAGCAGAGGCAGTTATGCTGTTGTCTACTCTCTCTGCTACGTTAGAAGATGCACACTGTGACTCACAGGGCAACTTGCCAAAAGCATCAAAAGTAAAGGAGAAGGAAAAAAAGAAAAGAGTAAAAAAGGAAGAGAGCACATTTAGGGGGAAAGCCTGTCCATTCCAGACATAGGGTTTCTGCTATTTTACATCCACATTCCACTGCTAAAATTCACTATCCATGATACAGATAGAGAGACGATAGGTAGGTAGATAGATAGATGTTTGTTCCTCATACTAGTCCAAAGTAATATTTGGATGAGCTTATTTTCACATGCACCCAGCCTTATGGCATCTCATTGCAGACACCATGCAAAGGACTGAACTGACCAGGAGAAAAACTAAGTCATTTGTCCAAGACATCACAGCTGATAGATGACACCAACATTTAAACCCAGGAATTTGAATTGAGCCTTGCTGTTCTGCTGTGAAAGAACGGGGAGAAGTAGGACCCTCAGGACCTGCTGAAGACACTGCCAGTTGGTGTGAGTATGTGTGAAATTCCCTCCAACAAGTGTGCCACTTGAGGTTTCGTGTGTGTGTGTGTGTGTGTGTGTGTGTGTGTGAGATGGGGTGAGATGTTGTGCCACTGTGCCTTGGGCATCTCACTTAACTAGGGCATATTTCTTAAGAAGGAGGTGAAGTCCTGAAGTAATGCCTTTCCCATGGTCCTTGAGAAATGTTCACTGGCGCATCTCCTGCGCGTGAGATACCCTGTCCACAGGAGAGTCACCATCCCTCTCCCTCCTGCACCACAGTAGTGAGGAGTGGACCTTAGTGAGCTGGAGCAAGATTATAAATGCAGGAAAAGAAAGCAAGCACAGTGGCAGCCATGTTTGTCCAGTGTTAAGGTTTGGGTCTAGATGTCCCCTGAAAGCCTCATGCAGTCGTAGGGCAGGCTTCTAGAGTTCGTGATTAATTCATTATCCAATGCTGGGATTATGGGTGTGCATGCCACACCCACCCTGTGGTGAAGAAATATAAGGGAGAGACAGAGGCTTGCTCTCTGTCACTGCTTCTCCCTTTTTTTTTTTTTTTTTTGTTTTTTTTTTGTCTTTTTGAGACAGGGTCTTCCTATGCAGTTCAGGCTGGCCTTGAGCTCACTTTGTAGCTCAGGCTGGTCTCGAACTCACAACAATCCTCCTGCCTCAGCCTCCCAAGTGCTGGGATTACAGGCATGCGCCACCACGCCCGGCTGCTTCTCCCTTTTGCTCTTGTTGTGCTATGTTCCTCCACCGTAAACTGCTGCCCTCTGCAATGTGCCACCCTGCTTTGGAGCCAGCTGAGTATGGACTGAAATCTCTAGAAATCGTGAGCTAGATAAAGTTTTCCTTCTTTAAGTTTGGATGTCAGAGGGGCCAGGGAGATGGCTCAGTAGAATAAGTGCTCCCCTGGCAAGTGCAAGGGTCTGAGTTCAATCCCTAGTTCTGCCAAAAAAAAAAAAAAAGTTTGGATGTCAGGCATTTTGTCCCAACAAGGAGAGAAAAGTAACTGAGTCACCCAGCATGATTTTCTTTCTCACATGTCATGAAAAACTCACCTCAGTTCAGGCCCTAATGATTTCCCAGATCGTTCTGAGCTCCACCTAGGGCTGGGGCCTGAAATCACAGGGTGACTGTGACCTGTGTGTGGCCATACTGCATTTCCCATAGGCTATTCTGTCCTGTATCCTGGGGCTGGCTTCAGAGCTCTGCAAGATGCGGACAGCTGCAGTCCTGAGCTCCCAGGGTAAGCCACTGTCGGGGTTCAGACACCTGGAGCTGTTTCTAGCAGCTACTACCTTGCTGCACTGTGAGGACTCACCATAAACCTCAGAGTGATTCTCTGACATGTTCTGAAACAGTCTGGAGAAGCTCGCCATTGAGTCAGGATCTTTATCGGCTGCACCATCTTCACACAGGAGCACCGCACAGTCTCCTCAAGAGAATCACAGAAAAATGCCTCCTCTGCTGGGACAGGTCGTATGCCAGAAATGCCACACCCAGCAGTCAGCAATTGGCTATTTGCTGTCTTGGTTTTGTTCAAGGGAGCTGCCACAGAGGTGCAGTATGGCCTCTGTACAGTTAGGTTTTGTCATCGAGTTCAAAGGATTTTTGTCAAAATCTAAAGCTCAGCTCCCACCTCTGTCAGCGACCTGATCAATCTAATGATTGATTGTATCCATAAATTAGTACTAAATGTTTTCCTTTAAAGACTTCACTGGGTGACACCAAGTTAAGAACTCCACAGAGATGTGAAGTGAAGCAAGATCAGAACCATGGGAAAGGGCTCAGACGTAGGGCAAGTGGATTACTGGCCCCTGATTTCTCAGTTTCTGCTGAAAACAGAGTCTGCTTCTGCTTCCAGGAGCGCACAAGTTCAGGAGGTCAGAATCCTGGGCTGCCCAGTGAGGAGGCTGATCCAGAGTTCCTGCTCAGGCTGGCCCCAGAAGGGGCTGTGCCTTCAGTGTCAGGGTGAACGGGAAATAGTCCCTAGAGGGGAGAAGGTAAAGAAAGGACATTCCCCTGTCTTGATTTAGTGCTGGAGAAGAGAAAAAAAAGTTTCCCCTGGAACACATAATTAAAAGTAAGCTATCTCTGTAAGTTTTCTGTCTAAGTGCACAAACCTCGCTAGCCCCAAAGAACTCACAAGTGTATGCTTTATTCAGCATGGTCCCAGGGTGGTGGCATCTTCAGAAGATGACAAAAAATCAAGTGCAAGCAGTCTTTAATGGCTAGCAAGCCGGGAAATGAGGGATTTCTAGAGGTCTCAGGCCAAGGAAATTAGCGGCTGGGCACAAATCACAAAGCTGCAGATAAATAGGGAATTACGTGGCAAATCAGCAGACACTGACCCAGACTTAGAAAAGGAGCCTCGAGACCTCAGCTGGGAACAGTCAGTTACACAAACTAGCTACGGAAATACTTAAAAAACAAAAAAGACTGCCAAAATTATAAAGCAATAAATGAAATGAACATTCAGTAGATTGGTTTACTAGCAGATTAGACGTGGCTAAAGAGAGATTTAGTGAAACTCGAAGATAGGTCAAAAATACTTTCACAATGCAGCTTGGAGAGACAAAGGGAAACAGAATAAAAGAGGAAATAGGAAACAGCCTGAAATGATGAGATGTAGCTTTTGTCTTAACAAAAGCCAGGAGAACAGGAAAATGGATCATAGTTTAAAAGACTGGGCAGAAGGGCACCAATTTTCAGGTCCAGGGAACTCAATAAATTTCAAAATGATGCAGAGAGAAGATTGTTATATCAGCAAGAATGTGAAGCAAAGAAATTAATGAAGGTAAATCAAAATGTACATTTATAGTACAAACCAATATTAATAATATCTGACTCGGTATGGTGGCACACATCTGTAACACCAGCACTCTGGGGCTGGAGGTAGGAAGGTCAGAAGCACAAATGCAGCCTGGGCAACTGAGCAAGAGCCTGTCTCAAAGGGAAAAAATTAAAATGGGCTAAAGTGTTGCTCAGTGCAAAGGTCCTGTGTTCAGACCCTAGTACTGCAAACAAAATAAAAATGTTTAATGTTAATAACATCTAATTTATAGATCAAAAATAGTATTAAAGTTATGGAAAACAAAGAATGTAAGTCTGGGAATATTGATCATTACTAGAATTTTCCAAGGCCCTACTACTACACAAGAAGTGTCTAAAGACGCTCCTTTCGTCTTTATATTCTAAGCACATGCACTGGTAGATCTAGGAAAGCTATTGTAAAATGTGAAACTGGTCTTTTTAATGCAGTAAGTTGTAACAGCAAAAGGTGGAAAGCAACCCACATGCTCAGCAGCAGGTAGAAAGCTGAGTGAATAAGCTACAAAACACTTTTGCAATGCAGTCCTTTAAAAAGAAGCATTGTGGTGCACAACCGTAATCCCAGGATTTGGGAGCTGAGGCAGGAAAATCATGGTGAGCTCCAGGCCAGCCTGAGCTACCTAGTGAGGCCTCAGAGTGAGACCCTGTCTCAAAAGCAAAGAATGAAAATCTGATTTCCAGACAAACAAGAAAGAAAATATGAAATAAGAAGGTGGGAGTGGGGGGAGGGCTATCCATCAAACCAAAAGAATGAAAAAATCCCAGGAAAAAGTGGACATGTACAAGCACATACCAAGCTACAGTGATTGCAAACCAGTAAGTGCTATCATGCAAATGGAATAAACTCTACAGTCAGAGTGAGGGTGTTACACTGGGTTAAAAGAATCTTATGTGTGTTCTTCTTGTGAGAGGGGTATCTAAAAACATAACGACCTACAGTGGCTGAAAACCTGTGGCTAAAAAAGCATGTAGCAGTTTCATATTATACCTCAAAGCTGACAAACAGACCTTAAATAAAATAAGTTTTGCTGAATTCACACATCTACAATATTTAAATAGCAATGGAATGCCCATTTCTGAGAAAATGAAACAAAAAAGAGGAATATAAATGAAGGACCATTTTGTAGTAAAATATTATATATATATATAATATTATATATATATAATTTATTTATATAATATTATATATATAATTTATATATATAAATATATATATAAATATATAATATATATTATATATATATTATATATATTATATTATATATATTATATATATTATATATATAAATATATATATATATAAATATATAAAAAATATATATATATATCTGTATATACAAAATAGTTAGGATAGATATATAACTACTTTCTGCTAATTCAATGAGAAGATTTATACTAATAGTGTTTGGACAGGATATTATGTCTGCATCTTGTGCTATGAATAACTACTACATCAGTGGAATAAGTGCTTCCCTGGCAAGCACAAGGGTCTGAGTTCAATTCCCGGTTCTGCCAAAAAAAAGAATAGTATGAATAACTACTACAAAGACAACAATATGCAATGTGTTAATTATTGTAACTGTCCTACTAACCTGTTTGGAAATTGTTTCATTGCTATTTGTTTCTCAATAAAATTAATTTTAAAAAAAGAAAATAAGTCTTGCTAGGGATTTTTCTTAGATAAAATAATGATAAAAATTTTAATCTGTAAGAATGAATTTGTATGGCAGTGAGTTTGATTCCCTGTACAAAAATTAAGAAATGAACCTGTAGGGTTGGGGATACTGGCACATGCCTACAATCCTATCACTTGGGAGGCTGAGGCAGGAAGATCACTCAAGGTTCAAGTCCAGCCAGGGTTAATAATGAGTTTGAGGCCAGCCTGGGCTGCATAGAGAAATCCTGTTTCAAAAAATAAAAGGCAGGGGCCAGGGAGATGGCTCAGTGGAATAAGTGCTTTCCAGGCAAGTGCAAGGGCCTGAGTTCAATCCCCGGTTTTGGAAAAGAAAAAAAAAAGCAAAAGGCAAACGAACAATTCCATCAGCCTTGTTGAGAGACCCAGAAAGCACGCAGCTCAAAATTCAAGCAAGTGCTGTCTTTGAATACACATGCAATGAATATCAGAAGATGGACCATGCCGTAAGCCAGAAAATATCCTCCACAGACTGTAAAGGACTGGCATCTCGCCCCAGCCCCTTCCCTGAGTACGACACAATTACATTAGAGAATGCCAACAACAGCAAGAAACTGGAGAAGCTAAACACTTAGATATTAAAAATAGGCTTCTTAGTAGGGTGTGGTGATGCATGCTTGCAATCCCAGCACTGAGGAGGCTGAGGCAGGAAGATTGCTGTGAGTTTCACGCCAGCCTGAGCTATATGTGTGAGCTCTAGGCCAGCCTTTATTATATATTGAGACACTGTCTCAAAAATAAAATAAGGAATTCTCTTTCCTATCTTGCAAGATGGTGGATGAAAAAACTGAAAAGCCAGACACTAAAGAGAAGAAACGGGAAGCCCAGAAGGCTTCTGCCAGTGGTACTGGTAAAAAGGGTAAGGTGAAGGCAAAAAAGTCCTAGAAGGGGCAGTCACACTGCAGCCGAAATCCTGTCCTGGTTAGAGGAATTGGTAGATACTCCTGATCTGCTATGTATTCCAGAAAGCCTTTGTGTAAGAGAAAGTACACAGCTGCTAAATCAAAGGTTGAGAAGAAAAATCAGGAGAAAGTTCTTGCTACCATCACAAAACCAGTTGGTGGGGACAAGAATGGAGGTACTGGGTGGTTAAGCTTTGAAAAATGCCTAGATGCTATCCTACTGAAGATGAGTCCCAAAAGCTCTTGAGCCATGGCAAGAAACCCTTCAGTCAGCATGTGCGGAAGCTTCGAGCTAGCATCACTTCCGGCACCATCTTGATCATCCTCATTGGGCATCTCGGAGGCAAGAGAGCAGTCTTCCTGAAGCAGCTGGCCTGTGGCTTGCTACTTAGGGCTAGGCTGACCTCTTAGCCTTAATAGTGTTTCTTCTGTGAAGAACACACCAGAAATTTGTCATTGCCTCCTCTACAAAAAATTGATATCAGCAAAGTGAAAATCCCCAAACACCTCACTGATGCTTACTTCAAGAAGAAGCTGCAGAAAGCCAGACACCAGGAAGGTGAGATCTTCAACACCAAGAGAGATACCAGATTTCAGAGCAGCACAAGGTGGATCAGAAAGCAGGGGACTTACAGATTTTAGCAAAAATCAAAGCTGTTTCTCAGTTCTGGGGCTACCTGAGATCCATTTTTGCTCTGACAAATGGAATTTAAATTAGTATTCCAAATTTCTTACTAAGAACCAAATCAAATAACTGAACATTGTCAAAAAATAAAAGACTTCTTTTTAAAAAGTTTTTATTTTAATTTGCCAGATGAAGTGTAGTAGAAATACGGTGTTTTGATATATAAATAGGCTTTTAAACCAGTTATTGATCCAAGAAGAAATAATAAGGGAAATGGGAAATTATTTAGACATAAGAATGATAAAAAATAACATGTATCAGAGGCTGGTGAGATAGCTCAGGGGTCTGAAGCACTGCTTAGGCGAGCGTAAGTAAGCACAGGGACTGTGGTTCAATCCCTGGTACCACATGCCATGCCAGTGCCACCCCCAAGTTGGGCTGAGCTGGCCACAAAAAAAAAAAAAATATGTATGTATCGGATCTGTCTGACAATCAAAACAGCACTCTATTAGCTTAAGTGTTAACATTAGGAGAAAAAAAGTACTAAGATAATGAGGCAAGCATCCAAGTTAATTTCAAAGAAAAAAAAAAAACAGAACAGAATAAATCCATACAAAGGAAAAAGAAGATATTGATTTAAAAAGAAAAAAAAAACAGATTTAGAAAGGATTAACAAAAATAAATGTTATCTATTTGAGGTCTTTTTGCTTGTTTATTTGTTTTCAGACAGGGTTTGACTATGTGGTTCAGGCTGGCACTGAACTATGTAGCTTGAGCTGGCCTCAAAGTCACAGTGATCCTCCTGCCTCAGCCTCCTGAGTGCTGGGACTACAGTTGTACACCACCACACCCAGCATTGTTAGCTGTTTGAAAACCTAAAGGAATAAAATGTAACTTGGTGGTAGAAAACTTGCCTGGAATGTTTAAAGTCCCTGGGTTCCATCCCCACCATTTAAAAAAAAAAAGTGTCTTAGTTACTTTTTACTCATTGCTGGGACAAATACCCAAGGTAGGAAAAGTTTATTTAGCTCACAGTTACTTGAGGGTCCTTATTCTGCTGGCTACAAGGCACATAACAGCAGTTCATGGAGATCAGAGTTCCTCCAAGACGGCACCACTGCGAAGGTCAAGGGCCTCTGAAGACTACACTTCTTCACCAGCAGGGCCAGGAGGCAGGAAACCCGGCAGGGCCACAGGAAGCCTTTCTCAATTCCTGGGCTCTGCCCACCTCCAGGGTCAGGCCCCCACATTGACAACTGCTGGAGCTGATTTGTCCAAGTTGACACAATGTATAAACTAACATAATCCACCCCTTGTCAACTAGACATATCATTTTTTAAGCCAATTTCCAGGTACACACACGTTTAAACATTTTACAACTTGAACATTGTATAACATTAGAACCATGACATTTTGATCCTGGCCCTCCAAAGACTCATGCACATCCATTTATGCAAAAGACATTTTAGTCCATCTCTAACAGTTGCCAAAGTCCTAACAGTTTCAGTAACACTGAAAAGTCTAAGTGCCAAGCTTCCAAGATCTAAAGCAAACTCTTAGCTTGCTTTACAAGCAAATGAAAAGTTAAAAACTTCCAATATGTAAAGGCACAAAATAAACATTACCATTCCAAAAGGTATACACAGCAGGATACAAACAGTTGGGCCCCAAACAAGCCCAAAGTCCAGAAGGGCAAATATTAAGTCCTATAGTTCCCTGTGGACCATCCAAAGCACCCTGTAATGAGTTGTGAGCTCCAAAAGCCTTACGTGGCTCCACCTCTATGGCACTCCTGCTGGTAGCTCCTATGGCTTCTCTCTCAGACCTGCTTTGCTCCCTTTTGCAGCTTTTGTTAGACCATCCACACTACTGGCTTTTTAAAACTTCTGAGGTTTCCAATGAATAGGCTTCTCTTTCATAGCTTCACACACTGCCTTCTTAGGGGCACACTGCCTGGCCTCCCAGGCCTTCTTCTGAAATCAAGGTGGAAGTCTTCTTAACCTCAGAGCTCTTGCATTCTGCATGTGCCTAAAACCATCGCCATATGGATGGTGCCAAGATCTGCTGCCAGCTGGAGCAGTAGCCAGGGTTTCCTTTCTCTTGGTGTAGGGTTGAGTGCCTGGATGGCTGAGCACTCTGACCCTGATTCCAAGAAACAAATTCTCTGTGTTGGCCCCAATGTGTAATCTGGTGTGACCGCCACCTCCATTCTGGAACCTGGGGCTCTGAGACTTTTTCCTCAAAGCAAAGTCCCTCACCCTTGGGATTCTGAGGCTGCAAAGGGCAAGAACCTGCCACCTCCAGTGATGTCCTCAGGACATATTTTCTACTCTCCTGTTCCTTCTCAGGAATGGAGATCCTCTCAGCTCTGTCTTCATAGTCCACAGCCTTCCTGGCACTTCCTTTCTAGCCAAACACATTTTTAAATCACGCTTTTGGGCTCTTTGCTCTGCATTCTTAACATAAATCTGGCTCAAAGCTCCCAACAACAACCACACCACTGCCCCAATATTTGACTGCTTTGAAATATCTTTTGCCAGATTGATTAGTCCACCATGCTTAAAATCAGTCTCAGGCAAAGTCTCTGGACAGGAGCAAAATGCAGACAAACCTTCTGCCAAGTCAAAACACAAATGACCCAGAATCCAACAACCAATGCAGTCCTTCTTCCCAGCAGAAACCTCCCCAGCCTGGTCTATAGGCTGGCTTTCTTATCAGTCTTCTGGTCTTCTGAACGTTGACCAGAAGCTCCTGCTGAAGCTATTCCAGTTCTTCGCAAGAGGGCAACATCTCCAAATCTTTCCTATCTCTTCCCATAAACCATGCCCAAAAGCTTGAAATCCACATTGTGCCACAGCAATGGCCCCACTCCTGGTACCAAATTCTTTCTTGGTTACCTTTTACTCATTGCTGGGACAAATACCCAACATTCAAAATGAAGGAAGGAAAAGTTTATTTACTGGAGGGTTTTTAGTCCATACTCCACTGTCTACAAGGCACATAACAGCAGTTCATGGAAATCAGAGTTCCTCCAAGATGGCCTGGTTGCAAAGGTCAAGGGCCTCTGAAGACTGCAACTTCTCCACTAGCAGGGCCTAGAGGCAGGAAACTAGGCAGGAAACCGGTCAGGGTCACAGGAAGCCTTTCTCAATTCCTGGGCCCTGCCCGCCTCCAGGGTTAGGCCTCCACATCAACAACTGCAGGAGCTAATTTGTCCATGTTGACACAATGTATAAACTAACACAAAAAGAGGAATGAGAGAAAAAGAGAGAAAGAAAAGTTATTAATAAATCATATTAGAGAAGAAAATCTCAGCGATAGACACTGCTTAGAGGAAATAAAAAATATTGTTGAAAATTTTATGCTAATACATCTTCAAAGTTAATGAATTGGAAAACTATTTAAAAATAGAGCTTATCAAGAAAAAAATGGCAAGCATATAGACAATCTTTTGGTGGAGCAGGGTCTCCTATGTACTTCAGACTGGCTTTAAACTCATTTATGTATCCTAGGTTGACCTCAAACTTGTGGTAGTCCTCCTGCCTCAGCCTCCTGAGTGCTGGGGTTACAGGCACCAAGCCTGGTTTAGATAAGCTTGAAAGGAGGAAAGAGATTGAGTTAGTAGTTGAAAATTTACCCTCCAAGAAAACTGAAGACAGTCCCATGGGCATCTTACCACACACTTACCACGCATCTTACCACAGGAGAAAATAGCATCAACCGTACTATATAACTCAGCCACATCAAAGGGAAGCTCCCATTTACTTTGTGAGGTGAGCATGATTTTGATACAAAAACTTGATGAAAAACAATGTGAGAAGATAAAAATGATTGGTCAGTTTCACTCATGAGCATAGAGGCAAAAGTTCAAAACAAAACACAAAAATGCACTATCTGAAAAGATGGCTGGGGAGATAGCTCAGCAACATAAGTACCCACCTGGCAAGTTCAATCCCCAGTACCACCAAACAAACAAAAAAGCATGAATAATACATCATGACCAAGCAATGTCTAAGGAACAAATGGCTAATTATTACTCATTAAATATCTACACCAGAAAACGGAGCTAAAGTCCACAAAGACATTATTTGTATTTCTCCCTATTTTCCTTCTATCTGGAGGAAAAAGTGATCGCTAAAACCTGACTGACTTCCTTTATGAAGGGTAGAATCATGTTTCCCCCAGAAGATATATACAACTTCCTGGTGCTTATGACCTTGTTTTCAAATAAGGTCTTTGAGGACAATCAAGTTATGATGAGGGAATTGGAATGGATCCTAACCTAATATGACTGGTGTCTTAGTGAGGACCACGGACTGGGTGATTGACAGTGACCACAAATGTAGAAGTGCCTAGTGTCTTGGAGCCTGGGGGACCCCACGACTGAGGGGCTAGCATCTGGACAAGGTTTTCATGTCATGTTGTCCCACAATGGAAACCAGAGGAGAAGAGAGCTCCCGGTGTTCCACAGCTTCATCAATATTTATTGTGATCAGCATTTTGGATTCTGGCTGTTCTAGTGGTGCGCAATTCAGAGGAAGAAACTTGCCTCTGTACTGGCACTGTACTCCACTCTGATCCCCCACTTACCACCACCACCGACAAGTATAGCAATGTGCTCAAGTCCAAAGAGTTTACTAATGCAAGTTTTCATGCTTTGTCATTATCATTATCATCTACTTTATCTTTTCTTCTTTTTGTTTTCTATAACTTTACCATGTTCTTTCCTTGAAATTAACTTGGGTGCTTGTCTTGTTTTTCTAGTGGCTTCCTTTTTTATGTCTTCATATTAATACTTAAGTGCTAAGTACATAGGACAGCCTACCCTAGAGGTTAGCCACTTATCCCAGGTGACCAGGACTCTGACTGACAAGCCACAGGGGGTTGCCACACTATGTCCCCAGGCTCAGTGGTTTGCTAGAACAGCTCAAAACACTCAGGGAAACACTACTCTGAGTCCACTGATAGGATATAAAGAGTGACATAGTAGTCACCACAGCACAAGCTGGGAATGGGATGAGCTCCCCACTGCTCCGCATGTCCCCCAGTCTGGGGCTCACCAGCTCTCACTCTCAGGAGTTTATGAGGAACCTGACCTCTCAGGGGTCAGGGGTCAGTCCCTTCCTCATTTGGTCTTTCTGGTGACCAGCCCCATTTTCAGCCAATGGAAGGGGCCAACTCTAAGACCCATTATAAACTCAGATATGGTCAAACAGGGGCTTCTTTGGAATAGCAAAAAACCCCTCTATCACCCAGAAAGTTTCCAAAGTTGAGATCTTTGTGTCGTGATGTGGAGGACATGCCAGATATAGCTTTATCCCGTGGCAAGAATGGTAGCTCATGGCTTCTTTCCTTTTTAATTCCCTCATGGTGTATGGTGGTTAACATCTTTTATATGTGCACTAGGCATTGGACAATCTTCTCTGGTGAGATGACTATTCAGATACTTTGCTTAGTTCTAAATTGAATCATCAGCTTTGTACTCTTAAATTGTATATTTCAGATAGGTGTTTTGAAAATACCATCTCCCCTTCTATAGCCCATGTTTCATTTGCTAGGGTCCTTTGCAGAGCAAGGGTTCTTGATGTAATGAAGTACAGCTTAATATTTTCTTCTTTCAATGAATGTGCTAAAAAGTCTTTGCTAAATCCAAGGTCACTGAGGTTTGCCCCTCTTGTCTTCTAGGAATTGCTTTATGTGTGACATTAAGTCTGCAATGAACTTTGAGTTACGCTCATGAAGGGGATGATGACTGTGTCTAAATTCATGGATTTGCATGTGGATGCTATGGTATTCCAGTACTTCTGGTTGAAAGTACCATCTTTCATTAGGTCTATAATCTTGGATCTTGCTAGGGTTTAGGTGTAAAATGTCCCCCCAAATTTACATGTGTCTGGAGGTAACTGGATTATAGGAGTGATATCTTTATCAGCAGATAGGTCTGTTGTTTAAGTTCAGTAGCTGAATGTGCTGTTAAGAGGTGAGGCATGATTAGAGGGAGGTCACTGAAGGTGCAATTCTGAAAAGTGTCCCCAGCTTGTCCCCAGCTCCTTCTTTCTCTGCTTCCTGGCTGTCAAAGGTTGAACAGCGTCTCTGTCATGACCTCCCCACATGTCCTTTCTGCCTTGGAATCAGCCAATCTCGAACTCAAAACATGAGGCAAAATGTATCTCTCATCCTTTAAGTTGTGGGAGTCAGATATTTTGTCATTGACAGGAAAGTAACTAACACAATTTTGTCAAAAATAAGTTGATTCTACTTCTTTGGGTTTATTGCTAGGATGTCTGTTTTGTTCTACTGCTAGATGTGCTTCATTGGTCTATCTGTTCTTTCACCAATCCCAGACTGTCTTGGTTTCTATAGCTTTAGAATACAGTAAGTCCTTTGACTTTTTCTTTTCCTTCAGTTTTGGGTTGACCACTCTAGGTCTTGTGACTCTCCACTTACATCTTAGAATCAGGTTGTCTGTGCCCTTAAAACAACTTGCTGAGGTTTTGATGAAGACTATACTTAATCTATAAGTCATGGTGGGAGATGGGACATCTCAACAGTATTGAGTTTCCTATCCATAAATATGGAATCTCTTTCCATTTATTTAGTTCTTTAATTTTGTTCATCAAGTCTGCATATACCTACATTTTTTCTTTTTT
>PVKA01025952.1:0-32333 GCA_004027165.1 Ctenomys sociabilis
GGGGCCTGGTGGGGAGAGGAGGCTTCTGGGAGGGGAGGCTGCTGGGCGGGGCCTGGTGGGGAGAGGAGGCTGCTGGGAGAGGAGGCCGCTGGGCGGGGCCTGGTGGGGAGAGGAGGCCGCTGGGCGGGGCCTGCTGGTGTTTCTCTCCCTCCTGTCTTTGAGGAAGGGAGCACCTCTCCTCAGACCCTGGCCTTCACACTCTGTTGGTGACAATACAAGGACTGAAAGTTCTAGAACAGGAGCAAGTGTCTGGTGTTTTGTATCAGCCAGGAGCAAAATGATGAAGACACAGCTATGATTACTGTTGTTGTCTTAATCTTCGCTTCCAAAGGAGAGAGAAAAAGAAGAGCTGGGAAGTGGTCTGAAGTCACATGTCCCATATCTTTGTGTCTGGCACTTTGGCCATCTTACACAGAATGCTCTCAGAGATGGAGAATGTGTACTTCGGAAGTTCTTAAGGGCCAGAGAAAGCCTCCTTGAGAACATGCAGAGAACACGGTAACAGGAAGGCAAGCAGCTGGTATTTTGGTCAGTGCCAGTACTGTGGCGCTGTGTCCTTTTGGGCCTGGCTTTCCCAGCTGGTGCTGGTGTTAGACCGTCCCTCAGTATGTGCTTCTCAGAGACCTAGTTGGGTTGATGTCTGTGGGAGTCCCACATGGAAGGCTGACATGTGGGGAATGACCACAGGGTGACACCAGAGGCTCCTGGCCTTGTGTGGCCTGCTTGTCAGAAGAAGGGCGGAGATGCAGAAGAGAGACTGACGTCTCAGAATGAGCTGGCCAATGACAACATGCTTTGCTATCTTGTGTCCACTGAGCTGGACACGGCTGCTTCCTCTGGAAGGCAGAGAGGCGAGCAGGAGGGCACAGGCTGGGATGCATGGCCTCTCTGAGCCTCAGTTTCCTCCTGTGAGCAGTGGGGGCTTATAGTGCTTAGCCCTGGGGCAGTGTTGGGTTCAAGGGAGGAATCACACTTTCCAGTCTTAGCAGAGTGCTGGCTAAAGTCAGAGTGCACTGCACAGCGGGCTTGGCCAGGGCAGTCCTTCTGGTGCATGCTTGGGCCAGGGGCCCTGGACTCCGCCTCCCACTGCCCCAGCCCCTGTGGACCTGTAGGCTTTCCCCACCCGCCCTGTGTGCAGTCTGCACCACGTGTGGCACCCCAGGAGTCCTGACCTCGGCTCGGAGCAGCCTTCTCTCCAGGTCTGACTGGCTCAGAAGCCTCTGCCCTGGTGTCCAGGAATAGAAGCTCCCCCACCAGCTCACAGAACATTGCCCAGAAGGTCCCTGCTCTGAGCGTGTGCAAGCGCTGTTGCATATTCCGTGCCTGTCATGTGCCTGGAATCCGGGCTTGGAAAGTGTTTATCCTAATTAATAGCACTAATTATTACATATGTGAGCTTAGGGCCACTTGAGTGTATTCAGACTTATGCAAAATGGATGGAAGTGGCATAATCATCACACTCAAGTGCAATTATTGCCTGGCACTCCTCTCGCCCAGGAATTGTGTTCTGAATTAGAATTCTGTCAACGTTGGGCTTTATCAACAGAGACAGCTTAGAGCTCCGAATCTTCTTTTTAGCTGATTTCTCCAGGTCTGATATGTGAGAGGCTCCTAGTACTTCTGTTCATCTTTCTAGTGAGTTCGCTGGTCAAATATAAACACTTAGACAGCTCACACAACTTACAGAAGGAAAGAGAAAGCACAAAAGTAAATATTTAAAAGTGAGCATGCATTACCTCCTCCATAAAATAAACAAAGAACTAATGAAATCTACCCAGAAATCAGGCTTTAAGCAAACATGAGAAATAAAAGATTCAAAATAAAGGAGACGGATGAGGGAATGAATGTTCACATTAAAGTTGAATGCTGTATTTTACAAAATAGTGGATCTGAATCGCCATCATTCTTGGCCAGCCAAACACTGGGACTATGACTTGGAAAGTAAGCAGTTCACTCACGGAAGTGAGGAAATTATCTGAAATCACCCAGCACAAGGTGAAACCGTATGAGATGCTTATTTTATTCATGACTCACTTTCATTATGGGCCAAGGATGGCCCTGAAGTGAAATACAAGAGAAATGCCAGCTTGGCATCGCCTAGATAAGAATGAGAAGGAAGTGTCTCATGTTATCTCTGCAAACATGTGCGGTACATGAAGGAGCTCCACGGTGGGGAAGTCGAAGTTCTGAGGCCTCCACAGACAGGGCGCTGTGATTCACTTTGCAGAGGAGAAGGTGTGGGGGCCTCCGTGAGCCTATGTCAGGAAGCGTCGGGCCGGGAGGGGTGCCGGGCCCTTGGGACGGTGGCTGTAATGTGACAGGTACTGAGGACCTGAGGTGTCTGGGAGCCACGTTCAGTACTTCAAATGGAGACCCCTGCTGGGTCTCACCGTGGCCGTGGAGCTGCAGTAAGACGGTACATGAAGGAGCTCCACGGTGGGGAAGGAGGGCACAGGCTGGGATGCATGGCCTCTCTGAGCCTCAGTTTCCTCCTGTGAGCAGTGGGGGCTTATAGTGCTTAGCCCTGGGACAGTGTTGGGTTCAAGGGAGGAATCACACTTTCCAGTCTTAGCAGAGTGCTGGACCACTTCCATTGTAGCAGAGAAACAGGCTCAGGGCAGCTGCCCAGTCTCACACACAGCTCACAGAGCTGCAAGCCCAGCTTGTCCATGCTGAAGCCCCGCCCCTCTGCCAATGCATGTTGGCGTCTGGGTTGTGTAGGACTCAAGGGAGATTCCTATCGGTGAGCACTGCAGAGTTTGACTACACTGCTCAGTGCTTGTAGTTTGTTGACAAGGAAGCTTATCTGAGAATGGATTGATGCTCAGTTGCTTTGAGTACTCAGGCTGGGGAATCAGGATAAACATGGTGGAATTTTCAGCATTTACATTTGGGGGTGAGGTAGCATTTTGTGGTTTTGCTCTGTGACATCACCAGAGACATAGGTGTGAACTGACAGCTGTGTCAATTGGTGCTTTTGCTGTGGTTTAGAATGACACTATTTTCTGAAATAAAATTGGCATGCTATGCTCTGCCAAAATTTCCTTTATTTTTTCCCCTGATTTATAATTTTTTCTCTCTTTATAAAACTTTATGAGATCTGTAAGTTTTTAAAGGAAAGCTTTCCAGAACCTTGGAATGAAATCAAGTTTAGTTCTATGCTAAAGGAATCTCAATTGTTGAAAATAAACCTCCATGAAGAGTGGGGTACTTGGGAAACTGTGGCTGTTAGTGCTGACTTGGGAAGCTGGGTGTGGCACGGCTTGGCTAAGTGTCCACCGAGGCTCGTGTGGTGAGGGCGTGACCCCAGCTGAGGGGACCTTGAGAAGGCCGCCTGGTCCTGGAGAGCCAGCTGTCCCGCACTGGCACAGACGCCCCCCACCTGCGTGTACGGCAGCAGCCTGTTCCGGTTCATGGCTTCAGTTGGTTTGGCCTGTGGCCGATTGGCTGCAGGGTGGACGTGGTGTACAGAAGGGCCTGGCAGGGAAGGGGGTGTTCACTTATGGCAGCAGAAACGGGCAAGCCCAGCTCCAGGGAGCACACCAAGAGTGAGACCCCCAGCGCATGCAGCACCCCAGGCCAGGGTCCTGAGCACACAAGAGTTGGGGTGTCTTAATTCTCAGCCACAGCACAAGCCATCAAGGGGGACCGTGGGCACCTGCCCCCTCCACTATCTTGATATAGCTTTCCAGCCATGAGCTCAAACCTGATGGCCCCAAACGGGGGTGAGAAGGTCATGAACTAATTACCTCTGTGAGCCAAAATAAACCTTCACTTTTTATGAGCTGATTATCTCTGGGATTTTGTCACAGTTCAGGAAGCTGACCAGCAACTGATTATTAGGGGAGCTGATTGTTGCCCCCTAAGCCTTGCTGGCTGGGGTGCCAGCCCACTCTCTCCCTTTGCATCCTACCTGACTGCTTTTGGGCCCCTCCTGCACAGCCCTGCGTCTGTCTTTATTGCCAGCCTCATGACTGAGCGGCTTAATTTAGTTATCACTAAATGCCTTCTCTCTATGGAAATGGCTTTGTGTGATTTGTCTCACATACTGTCATCTACTTGGGAAACTTTAATTTAGTAAAACCCTATGTGATGCAGTGTGTGCGTGAGAAGAGCCAAATAAGAGAAAATTATTCCATATAGAGTCCTGTGCATTCGATTGTCCTCTTGGGTCTCCATGAGTGTGACTATATATAGTACAAGGTCTACAGGGTCTCATTACACAAATCAGACTCGTAGTGATCCTCCTGTTTTCAACCTCCCAAGAGCTGGGATTACAGGTGCGCACCACCACGCCCAGGGGTGGGACCAGCACAGGACCCCAGGGATGGAATCCCCATCCCTGCATCTGCCTAAGCAGGCGCTTTAATCTGCTGAGCTATCTGGCCGGTCCTGTGACTGCTTTTCATTCTCATGTAAATTTGAAAAAATCCATAGCATTTCTAATAATATTTTATAGGAATGCAGTGTATTTTTTGCTTGTTTGATTTTGCTGGACTGACAGCAGCATCAGCTTGAAGCATTGGTTCTGCTGGGCCCTGGCCACGCAGTGGTGAGACGAGAGAAAAGCTCTTGGTCTGAAAGCAGCCTCTAGCTTCTCTCAGCGACAGAGGGCTAGGCAGGCCACTCGCTGCGACTTAGTCATTCCATTTGTTTTGATTATTTATCTGATTTTATTTATCCAAAAGAATGTCTTCCATTTGTTTTAAGAATACATAAACATAGCTGGTAAAAGCAGACATTTAAAAAAAATAGTGTAGTCTCTGCTTCATTTTGTCCAAAGAATTGCCGTGTTAGTCACTTTCCTGTTGTTAGGACAAAATACCCAATGCTCACAAGTTCACGAGGGACAAGTTTTTCTTGGCTTACCTGCTGTAGTCCGTGGTCGGCTGCTCCAGCCATAGCGGAGCTGCGTGGGGGAGGGGCCTGGGGGAGGGGAGCTGCCGCCCTGGCTGTGCCCCCCCCACCCCGCCCCCCGCTCACCCTCTCCTTCCCAGGTCTCCTTTCAGGTGACTTCTGCTCATCTCAAGCCTGCCCAAGCCTCAGTTTCCCCAGGAGAAGCCTTTGGTGCTGCTCTAGGCTCTGCTGTGCCTCTTGTCATGGGCAGAAGCCAAGCCTATACCACAGCGCTCTGCATCGATCTAGTCCCCCTGCCTCTCTGAGGGACTCTGCCCTCATCCTGCCCGTTGCCCTGCTCTGGGTGGAGGCTGATCCGCGGTGGGCTTTCTCTTTGGCTTGGCAGAAGCCTGATTATAGAGACAGATGACCTGTCGGCCCCCCATACTTGGCGCTGACCTGAGAGTTCCTGTTGGCTCATGGGTGCATAGAACCTGCTTTGTTTCAGCCCTAAGCAGTGTCTCCAGTGGGCAGAGATTCATTCCAGCTCACGCCTACCACCACTACGACCTGGGTAGGCCGTGCCTGGTCATCCAGACCACCTCACAGCCCACCTGTCGCTCGCACACTGTGCTGGTGCAGCCTTGGAGAGGAGGCGGGGTGCCCAGGACCGCACCACTGCCTCAGAGACACATGCATGGCCAGCTGGTAGTTGTGGGCACAGTGCAGACCCACACATTGGTGGGAGGGAGGCCCCGGTCAGCAGCCAGGGCCTGGAGAGTGATGGGCTGAGTTCTGGTCATGTCTCCGTTGTGCCTTAGCTACTTGACCTCCCTGGCTGGGGCTGCTTCCTCTGCAGAGCACAGAATCACGACAGCCGCCTCCTGTAATTATGAGGACTGAATGAGGTCATGAACCTCTAGCACCTCAGGAGCCCGAGCCTAGTCAGGGTTCAGCAGGAGCCCACCAGACTCACATGCTCTTACTCTCCGGCAGCCGGCTGGACTGGCCCTGTCCATTGGCCTGGCCTGATTCCCAACCTGCTCAGGCCTGTCCAGCTGGGCTCCCAACCCTGTCTTTACGGCTGTTCACTGCATGCTGTCCTGAGTCCCCCATTTCAGGGGACATTGTGTTGCTAGTCCCCGCTTTCCACTTGCCAGGAGACTGGGGTCAGGGGGTGGGTGTGGCCCTATCATGCAGTACAGACCCCAGGGAGGGTGCTCTTGCTGGGTCCTGCAGCGTTGGACTGGGGGTGTGGGCCTGTCAGCACTCAGCTGCCGAATATTACAGCTTCCCGAGGACGGACCAATTCCGGTCTGTTCTGCCCTAAAAATTACAGCTTAATACAAATTTGTTATGTGTGTGAGCCTGTGATAAAAGCCCTAATCTCCACAGAGCATGGGAAGGGGGTGAATGCAGCTGGGAAAATCCCTGCCTGGCCTCAATTTCCTGGTGCTCCATCCCTCCCCAGCGTGGGTCTTATTGCAGGTCGGCAGTGGACGCCAGCATGCCGCCTCTTAGTTGGAGAGCTGGAGCCTGAGTTTTCTTGGCTCTTGGGTTTCTTTTCACTATTTTGGGGAGCAGCTAGTGTCTCAGAGGGGAGAGGTTATCGATTGGGAAGCTCCTCTGCCCGTGCCCTCCTGCTTGCATTTCTGCAGTGTCATTGGTTTCAGAAGGCATCTGATTTTGATGGTGAAAAGAAAACGCCCTGAGAGATCTCCCCAGGAAGAAGCCAAGGAGGCGCTGGGCACTGGGCTCTGTGCTGTCCGACCCTCTGGTCACGCTGGCCCCGTGGTGTCCATTTCACCCATGCTTTCTTTCCCAGTTTGTATTTTTTCTCCTGTCCTTGTTGAGATATTTTGCCCAACTCAATGTCAGAGGTTTTTTCCTTGTTTTCTTCTTCGAGTTCACCATTTCAGCTTTTAATTTTCCAAGATATAAAAGAGCAAATTCTTCCCTGAGATCCTGCAAGATGGCTTGGGGTTCACTTCCACAAGATGACTATTACAAAAAAAAAAAAATACAGAATAACAAATGTAGATGACAAACTAAGACATCGCACTTTCATGCCTTGCTGACAGGAAGGTGAAATGGGGCAGCTTCTGTGGGACAGGCCGCTGGGTCCTCTAGTGGCCGAACACAGGATCAGCATCTGACCTAGAAGTTCCAGTCCTGAGTTTATACCCAAGCAACAGAGACTCAGGCAGGCGCTGTCCGCTGGTGCTCACCGCAGCCTGTCTCCCCACAGTCAATGCTGGCCAACCCACATGTCATCCACAGGCGAGAGGACAAGCGAAATGTGGCTCATGGTGTGATGAACATATTCAACCCTGAAAAGAGAAATCCTGGTGAGCGTCGTAGCACACAGGGGTGAGCCTGGGAACACTGACGCACTGACCCGTGCACACGCGCACACAGGTGTTGCGACCCAGGAACACGAGGTGCCTAAAGTGGGCGTGTTCACGGAAGCAGAAGGAAGCTAAAAGCTACCCAGGGCTGGGTGGGGGAGGACTAGGGGCTTAGTGTCCGACGGTTATAGAATTTCTCTTCAGAGAGATGAGTAAGCTAAAAAAAAAAAAAATGTAGTGAACTTCCTTGATTGTACTGCATGGTATTTGAATGTATCTCAGTGCACTTATTTGGAATATGATATTATGTACTGGGTACACGAACAAACAACAGAGGTTTAAATGTAAAACTCAGAATTATAAAACTACTAGAAAAACCCTCGGGGCGATCCACTCTGTGAGCTCAGTCCTGCGCACTGACCTTGCCTCCGGGATCCCAGGGCTGTGTTGAGTGCACAAAGCACCCCCTGCATCCCCAGCTGGGTGTGTCCCGAGCCCAGGGGGGCAGAAGGAGGGACAAAGGGGCACAGAGGCAGGCGAGCAAGGCCGTGCTGCTCCTCTCCAGGCCGAGGACGCCCCAACTGTGGGGCAGCCTTTGTGTGTGTGGTGCGGGGCACAGAAGCCGGGGCCTCCGAGCTGGACTGCAGCCTGGCCCTGCAAGTTCTTCAACTTTCGGGACAGGGTCTTGCTGGTCACTCAGCTGCCCAGAAGCGGCTCTCACATGTGGCCCTCTGGCCTGCAACTCTGTGAGCACCTCCAGGCCTGGCCTCAGCCTCTGCTCTCTGACTCGAAGGCCACCACTGTCCCACGACTCTGAAGCACTGACAACCTTTCACCACATCTCTAGAGACTGAGCTGTCTCCATCACCTTGCACAAATGCTCTGTGAGCCTGCAGCATGAACATGCATTTCATGTCACTCCATCTAAGACTGCCAGGGACCTCGCCACACCTTGAGGACAAGGTAGTGAACTCAGGCTGTGGCGGCCTCGGCAGCAGAGCAGATGTGTCCTCGGCTGGCCAGACAGGGCATCGTGGGGCAGGGGTGTCTGTGTCATTGCAGGGTGACAGGCACAGCCAGGTGGCATCAGGGGGATGGGGAAAAGCAAGGAGGGCAGCAAACGCATATGGTTAGCTCCAGGTGTGGGGCGGTGTGCCAAGCACTTACCAGAGTGTAGCTTGTGAGCTTGGCTGGGTCACTCAGCGTGGCCGGGCTGACGGTGAGGTCAGTGACGGGCGCTGCAGTGGGAAGATGAGCACCCAGCACATTCACTCCTCAAGGGGACATTTCGTGAGCCCACCCAGCCTGTGCAGGGTCCTGGCTGCTGGGAGGGCCGGGCAGACAGGAGCTCGAAGTGCGAGGAGGAGACTGAAGGAAGTGCACGAACCTAAGCGTAGAGTGCCTGTCTGTCTGTCTTTCTGTCTGTCTGTTTATCTATCTATCTATCTATCTATGGATCTGTCTATATTCTATCATCTGTCATCCATCTATGTATCTATCCTCTGTCAATCATTTATCATCAGTCTATCGATCACCTTTTTATGTATTGATCATCTATCTATCTATCTATCTCCCATCTGTTTACCCACCTGTCCCGCTACCTACCTATGAATTGATGCAGTTTCATGACCAGACAAGTCCAATACTGAGAGGAGCACAGCAATGAGGAGCAGTCTGGGTGACCTTCCAGGCTCCTCTGGGGGACAGAGGCCTAGGAGGGGGCCTGCCCTGAGGCAGCTGGAGGCTGGAGCATGAGCTCGCCATGGAGGAAGGGTGGTGGAGGCTGGTGGAGAGGATGGCTATGGGCAGGTGGTGAGGGCTGGGTTGAGGGGCTGGGGCCTGGGAAGCCTCTGAGGGTAGATTTCTAGGAGAGGAAGCCCGGGGCGGCATTTCCGGGAGAGGAGCCCCACGGTTGTTCTCAGTGGAGAAATGTGATCTGATTTGTATTGTTTCAGGGGTCCCTGTGGCTGCCGGGTGGAGCAAGGGCCGAGGTGTGCAGACAGCAGGGACAGGCTCTGCTCAGTCGGACGTTGGGACTGTGTGTTCTGCCAGGGGTTTAGTGCTGGATATGGGAGGGAGGAGTAGTTGATGACGCCAAGAGATTTACCCCAGCCACTTCTGGGCTGGGCGATAGCTCAGTGGTCTAAGTGTCTGCCTGGCAAGTGCAAGGACCCAGGTTCGATCCCTGGTGCCTCATGCTGTGCTGCTCTGGAACACCAGGTGCGCCGTGCTGGCTCTGAAACTGGGTGTGGTGATGTCAACCTGTAATCTCAGCGCTGGGGAGGCTGAGATGGGAGGATCACTATGAGTCCAAGCTGTGTAGTGAGACCCTGTATACAATAAAATAAATAAATATGTAAATAAATAAATAAAAATAAAATTGCCACTTCCTCTTGTGGGGAAGACTAGGAAGAGTGACTTGTGGCCAGTTGGGAGTTCTCTGGTGTCACTGTAGGTCCAGGGGTTGACTGGGCTGCAGGGGGAGGGGCAGGAGCATGGAATCCCTGCCTTTTTTTTTTACCTTGTGTTGAGTCACCAAATGTGCTCTTCTTCCCATAAGTTACAACTCTGATGAAACCAGCAAGCAACCAGACGAAGCACCAGTGCAGGGTGCAGGGGCTTGGGGAAGCCTGCACCCTATGTTTGCAAGAGTTGGCTGAGAAAAGGGCTGAGAAAAGGGCAGTCAGCTGGCAGTCTGTGGGTGGGTGGGTCTTTCTCCACAGGCCCTCGCACTGCCTGCCAGGTCTGTGTCTGCTCCTAGAAGGATGTGGATGACCCAAGGGCCTCCTTGTCAGGGTCTCAGGTGGGCCTTGTGGTGCGCATCCTGGGGGAGGCAGCTCATGCTCAGGCTGGAGCCAGGCTGGCTCTGAGGCTGTCATCAGGCAGCTGAGAGGGGGAGCTGCACCTGCATTCGGCATTGCATCCTGCTTCACCCACACACCTCAGACTCCGCAGAGCGCTGCAGCTGCCAGGAGAATCTACTGTGAGCTGCACCTGCATCAGTCGGGTGGTGTGAAGTACTTTGTTTCCACTTTCTCTGCTCATAGCTCAGCTGGGGCCCCACCTTACCCTGTAGGCAGAGCACAAAGACCAAGACAGCAGAGTGAGGCAGGCCACCAGTGAGTGGGTCACCTGCAGAGTCTTCTGAGACCTCCTCTTCCCATGTCTCATGAGGATGGATGGATGGGCCAGGCCTGAGCTCTGTGCAGTGGAGCTGGAGGGAGAAGACCATCCGGGCACACTGGGGCCAGCAGGGTGGGGCAACAGGGAGCTTCCTGGAGCCCTGCAGCCTGGCAGCTTTGGCTGACCATGGGCTGGATGGGCTTCCCTCAGGCTCCACAGTCCTGGGGTTGTGCAGAGCTTGCAGCTCTCTATTCCAGGCTTGGCCTGGCTTGTGGAGAATCTGTGTTTGTCATGGTCTGGGCCACTGTTGTCCCTGGAGGGCCATTCTGTGTGCTCAGGAGTAGAATGCTGAAGACATGTAGCGTGTAGTGAATGTTTAAATTGAAAAATTGTCACAGTGAAAGACACCTCGCCATTCACCCCTGTCAGCTGCTGCCCCGACTCTGAGCACAGTTGTCCCCTCCTTCTGCCTCTTTCTGAAGCACTTCTGGAATCCTTCCCGAGGGTCTTCCTGAGGTGTGATCAGAGATGCGGTCCCACTGCCACTGATGCCAGCAGGAGGAGGAGCAGGCGCGGGAGGCGTGGTGCTGTCCCCAGCCACCGCACGCAGCAGAGCTGGCTGCCCCTCCCCAAAGCGAGAAGGACCTCGACTAGGAAATGCTTGTAATCTGTGCAAGACACCAGAGCAGCAGCACAGCTGAAGACACTCAGGAGAGGAGGCTGCTGCAGGAAGGCGCAGGAACGGTGGGCGAGAGTGTCCACCGGGGGTGGGGCTTTGAGGGGCATGGACAGCCATGTCTCTTACTGCAGTAATTTTTAAAATTGGAAGCATTTGTGGTATTTCTTGGCTGCACCGTGTAAAGTGTCCTTCAGGTTGGTGGCCCACGTTTTGTGGAGCAGCTGCTACACATGGCCCTAGGGGTCTGAGCTCGGCTGTTTCTCCTTCCCAGCACCTGGAACCTCCCGGTGGGTGCCCTGGCCAGCTCCTCCCCCACTGCCTGAGTGCACTGCTTCACCCAGGACACCTGTGGCCCGTGCAGTGTGACCGGCTCTTGTTGCTGCTGCCTTCACCCTGTAGGTTTTGGGGTCCCAAGCTTCCCAAACCGAACACGGCCCCTCTGCCATGTGCATGTGAACAGCGCCGAGCACTCCCTTGCTGTGTGCCTCCTGCCAGCCCATGGGGTCTGGGGTGGGGGCCTGGGCACCCTGAGGTGACATTGGCAGTGTTTCCAAGTGTGTGAGCTCCTCCTTTTTGGATCCTTGCCATTCAGCCCTCTGCTCTGAGCCATGCCTATCCTGGCCCCTGCTCGACTCGCTCCTGGTCGCCAGTTTCCTTGGATACTGCTCCTTTTCCTTGCTGCACTGGATCTACCACCCAGCACCCTTGGGTGCGTGCCCTGCCTAGTGTCTGCTCTGGACCCAGCTGTGCCTCTCCTGGGTATTCCCTGAGACAGTTAACGCCATCATGCAGTGGCGACGTGCTAAACTGGAAGCGGCCTGTGTACCCATATGCAGATGAACGGATGGAGGGCGCATGGTGGCCGCACACCATGGAGCGTTATTCCACCGGAAGGAAGGAGGACTGCATTCATTCATGGGGAAATGGACAGACCCTGAGAGCAGCGTCAAGCGACTGAAGTCGGACGTCAGAGCCTAAGCGTCAAATGGATTACCTCATACGAGAAACCCAAACGCAAATAGATTGGGGGATGAGGTAGGGATGGCAGGAGCAGGGCCAGAGGTCTTGGAGATGGGACAGGATCAGGAGTAGAAGGAGTGACCTCTGGGGTGACAGGGGTCAAGATACAGATGTGTCTGTCTATGGAGAGAGCACTGAACATTCACACACTTCAGGGAAGAAAACATAAATATTTTAAAATTATTTACTGAGGCCTCATGCGATGAACACAAGCCACTTTTGGCCTCAACAGTTGTAGGAGGTGCTCAGCACGGAGGCCACCAGCTTCGAGGCATCTCTTAGCACGGTGATCTGCTGCTGGGTGGCCCTGCGCACTGGGACTGCTGCACGTGCGATTCCAGTTTCTTCTCTAAGGCTGACAGTGTGGTAGTTTTTGGTGGTAGACGGCATCCTCTGGGGTCCCCTGTGTGAGGGCAACACCACCCTCTGACAAAAACATCTCATTATTTTTCTTTTTCTGAAGCATGTGAACATCTGTTTTCGTGTGCTCTGTATACGAACTCTCCAAAATGGGTGTAATTGTGTATCACAAATTGATTCCAATAAAAGGGAAACACTGGGTCACACAGGACCTTGGTCCTGAGCCGCCACTCTGCTTGGAATGAGAGTTCCCAGGACAGGAAACAGGCTCATACACAGCCACTGTGTGCGCAGCACTGCAGCTTGGGCGGGTTCTGGCGAGCCGCGGAGCAGAGGGGCCGTAGGCCAGGAACACGCAGCCTCTCCCGGTGCAGCCCACGGCAGGGCTCCAGTGAGAAAGGCTAATGGGCCAGATGCTGAAGGCCTCACTGGGCCACAGCACAGCTGCAGGCCCAGCCCGGGCTCTGGGGCGGCCAAGGAGGAAGGAGGCCGATGGCATGGGAGGGAGCAGGGCTCTGTGTACTCAGGGCCTGCAGCTGGACCCTTGGGTGCTAAGCATGTGAGGTCAGAGATATGAGCAGGCATAGGCACAGGCGCTGGGGTCTAGGAGGACCCTGGTGGGCTGCGGGTCCTGGAGCTGGCAGAAAGCCGGCATGGGGTTGGGGTCTGGAGAAGCCACACACGCCCCTGCATCTGCCCATGAACAGAGAGCCAAGGACAGCACCTGCCCCCCTGCAGCACAGGTGGAGGCTGTGGTCCCCCCAGATCAGAATGAGGTGTGTCTGGGACCCAGTTAAAGTTTACTCCCCAGAGCCAGTGAAGAGATTGCTGTGAAGAAAGCTTGCGTCCTTGGGACAGACTGCTTACGTGTCGCTGTGAGGTTTACCTCCCCTCATGGGATCTGGGACGTAGGATCCAGGGATCCTGGCGATCCTAGGAGCCATGGGGATGATGGAGTGAAGGGGTGGGGTCAAAAGCCAAAGGTCATGGGGAGAAGGAGCTGGAGGCTCTGGAAGAAGCCAGAGCAGGTGGCACAGGGACAGCACAGGGTTCTTGGGTGCCCCTGTAGATGCAGGGGAACAGAGAAGCGCTGGATGCCACAGAGGACTAGCAAGGAAAGTGGCCTGGTGTGGCCCTCGGTAGGTGGCCACCTTCCCGGAGCCCCAGGGAAGGCAGAGGCAGTTGAGCAGGGACCACAGGGGCGGAGACACCCCACCGGCATGAGGCTGCTGCTCCACTCCAGTGAGAAGTACATCTGCAGGGCTGGAAAGATTGGTTTTGGAAACTTGCATTTCAGAGGTTAGTCTTTTTCCTGAGAGGATGGTACAACCTGCAGCACTAAGTAGCTTCTGATCTGTCAGCTGGTGATACCCACTTTTCCAGGAGCTGCAAGCCATTGGCAACGAGCCAAGCAAGTGTCCTAACCTAGGAGAGAAGACTGCCGTCGAGCCCGAAGCGCTTGCTATGAAGCTCCCTCCGGCTGGCTCAGCTCCAGGATGGTGTGCGCACACGTCTACTCACAGGAGTAGACAGGAAACGTGTCTGTGTGTGCTCCTCTCAGCAGCCAGCATTTCTCAGGTTCCGTGCCAGGCGCTGCAGACACTAAGCACGTCAGTAAACCAGTTGTTCTGGTGAGTTGGGAAATGCACAGGACAGCCTGTTACTGCGTGTGGGCTGCTGAGGGTGGGGAACTGAGAGGAAAAGGAGGGTGCATGGTGGGCCACAGGATGGAGGGTTAGGTGCTGCCTCTCCTCCCTGAGGTGCTGTGGTACAGGCATGCTGGGAAGCTGGGGAGCCCCGGCTGCACCTGCCCATGCTGCAGGGTAAATGCCCTCACTGGGCCAGGCACTAGCACAACCTCAGGCGTGGGGCGAGATGGGCACAGGGTCCTGCTCCAGCCCCCCATGGTGATCTGATGAGGTTCTTCAGTGACCACCAGGGGCCACTGGCAATGCTCGTGGATGAGACCGTGTCCTCTGAATGATTCTGAGCAAGGCACGCACCAGTGCTGCTGACCAGGAGCCCACACAGGTCGTGGCCACAGCTTCCTGCTGGACAGAGAAGAGCCTCACAAGGCCACAGAAGGGAGGGTGAGCCCGCCTGCCTGGAGGACAGTCAGAGGGGGGCTCAAGGACAGGGAGGATGCTGGCTTCCCCTGCAAGGGTCTTGCTTATGGTGTGGCCTGCTCCTACCAGAGACCTTGGCCAGGTCCTGCTCTGTTCTCTACTCTGATGAGGACCGAGGACAGACAGTATGCAGTAGTGGACAGCTGCAGGAGGCCGAGTGGGGTCCAGAAGGGGGAATGCCATTGCTGGCACCACCACAGCCCCTGGCAGGTCTGCCCATTTTCCCTCTGGAACCGAGGGAACTTCTCATGACAGAGCGAATCATAAGGACTTGAGGCTTGTGGGAGTCGAGCCCTTTCTGTGTGAGTGCAGGTGTGGGTTGGGGTTCACGACCCTGTGGAGAATTTATTCCCTTTACCTCAGCATGAGTTCTAGTCAAGGCTGTGAGAAAACTCTTGCCCTGGACATGAACATAGTTTTCCTGAGAGGATCGTATTTAATTCACATTGCACCGTGTGTGTGTGTGTGTGCACACTGCCACACAACTTGTTACAGAGCACTGTGTGGGTATATGTGTACGCACAAGTGCTTGGTGTATGTGTACCAGGTAAGTGTCCTATGTGCGTGTAAAAGTACCACAGGAATGTGCACATGTGCAGGCGCATGGCTTAGCACAGTCTGTGTGTGTGCACAGACTGACGTGTGCTGTGTGTGCCCACGAGTGCACAAAGTGTTCCACACGAGTGTGTGTGCATAAACAGGCACGTAGCTTGCCCTGCTGCTGCAGACAAGAGAAACAGGTCTGGCTTCTGGTGTCTGTGGCTGGCGTTGGGCGACAGCTGGCTGTGTGGTGCGGAGGGTGGTGGACCTGCAGCCCTGTGACTGGAGCATACTTTATCCACTCCACAGTGGTGTCCTTGCTCCTGGAACCACGGCTCATGCGGGGTGAGAGGAAAGGAGGCTCTCTGGAAGTTGGGGTCCTTGGAAGTAAACTTGGGTAGAAGTGTGAACCCCGGGTGGCCTCAGTGGGAAAGCTCAGGTCTTGATGGCTCAGTGGTCAGAGAGAAAAGCACCCCTCAGCTGTTCAGGTCCACAGCCCCACTCCCCTTCCCATTGGCAGGAACCACAGCCAGTAGCATAAGCCACTTCCTGCAGGGACCTCTCCTTGCAGGCTCAGCCCAAGCCTGCCTCTCTTTCCCTGCGTGCTCAGGTTCATTCTAAAGCACCCAGGCCCCTGGCCTCTTCCTGCCCTGGGGACCAAGCTTCTCCTGGCCATGTGGGGATAGAGTCCTTTAGAGACTCCACTGCTGTTTCAGGACAGCAAATCAGCCCTTGGGTCATGTGAGGTCCCGATGGCCCCAGAGAACTGCCGAGGAAACCACAGGATCTCAGCCCAAGGACCTCCGTCCTTTTCCTGTCTCTGGAATGTAGAATCTAAGCACTCTTTGAGGCTTCTCTCAAATGTTGCATGTGCGTATGCATGCATGCATGTGTGTGCTGTGTGTATGAGATAGTTCTCTGATTTCCCAAGCACACAGTCCCTCTAATCTTTTGTCTTTTTTTGCTGAATTTTCTCTTATAATTGCTTTTATTAGTTCTCTCTCATTTCCTAATAATCTGTAACCCTTGACGTCAGTAACAGTGAAGAACAGAAGGCTTCTCACAGACATGTTGAATTCAACTGGCATTAATGAGCTTCACCAGGCCCCAAGGACACTAAACCCTTTCATGCAGTGTCATTGCTGCAGTAGTTTTTGGTTAATAAAACATTAGATTAACCCTAATAATTACGCTAAGAGTGATTTGCATAGCATAAGCCACTTAACTTGAAGCCTATATTCATTTGCCAACATTTAAAAAATGTGGAACCAACAACTTTAAGTTTGGGTTCACTGACTGAAATTCTTGATTTTCTTTCTTGCATTAATCATACGCCTGTGAATAATTTAGGACTTGCAATTTGAGTTTCGACATGGAAGGAGAACTTATAAACAGCTGGAATGTGGCTGGAGTGCAGTCCCTATTAAAATTCCTCCAGCTCCTTAGAATTGTCTCTGTTAATTGAACTGGACTGCCCTACGCTGTCCAGTGTAATGGCTATTGGCCACACGTGGTTACTGAGCCCTTGACGTGTGGCCAGAATGTGGCAGGGACTTGGGCAGAAGCGGAAAAGGCTCACTGGGTTTCCAAAATACCCCAGAAAAAAACATAAGAAGCCTCACTGTGCATGACTGTGTGTTGAAACAGTAAGTTAAGCCTATGGTTCTGGGTTACATGTAATGGATTGTTAAAGTTAACTTCACCTGTGGCTACTGGAACACGCACGCCCCTCTGGTGTGCATGCCAGTCCTGCCGGATGGCAGCACTTCAGCAGGTCTGAAGTCCATTCTTGGCCACTCAGTGCTGCTTTCCTAGCGACAACCAGTCTTGTCGTTTTATCTGTAATATTTTAAATATTCTCAACATTAAAATGCATAATTATAAGAAATACAGCCATCACGGCTGGGTCTGGAGGCAAATACCCTGAGCTTTGACCAGGGAATGCATGTGCGGGGCTCCCAGGGCGCCCTGCAGCCTTGGTGCCAGGCCGTCCTGGGCAGCCGGGCGGGCAGAAGCGCCTGCGCTTCTCGTGAGATGTTGTGCAAGAGAGCTGCCCTGGCCGCTGGGCCTGGCCTCGGGGGCAGCGCCAGCAGCGCTCTCTGTTGGGTGCGCGGCTGCAATGACCGCATCGCTACTCATCGTTTGCACAAGCTTTCCTGACACCCTCAGAAGGATTCACTTGAGAAATGTAGTCAGGAATATTCTTAGGAAATTAAAAGTGAGTGTTGCTGCTATGGAAAAGGCAAGAAAGTAACTGCTGTCCTAATGAAAGTGGTGACACTTGGCAGGCCAGTGAGCCCTTAGCCGGCAGTTGGGCATCTGGTGCTTGCTTAGATTTGGGCTCAGGCTGCCCCTTGGACAGGAGCTTGGGTCTGGCCAGACTTGGCTGCAGCATAGCTGCCCTAGTCCCACCAACTCCAGCGTGAGCTGTGGGTGGAGAGGAAGGCCCACTCCCACATTAGAAGACAGCCTTTCGCCCAGCCCTGCCTGGCAGAGGGTCAGCAGTCTGCAGTGCATGTGCCAGGCTCCTGCCTCGCCTCTGGCTGTGGCTTGGGCAGGAGGCTCCAGCTGCCGTGTCTGCCCTGGGGCAGGGGATGGGGGAGGTGGAGCGCACAGGCCCGGCCCACTGTGCGGCTGTCTTGTGCTGGCGGCTCCTCTTGGCGGTTGAGTACCCACACTCGCGCCTCTGAGGCTCGTGAGCCGGTGCCTGACAGCTGAGATCCGGAGCAGCAGGGCTGGGGGCAGCCTCCCTCTGGTCATCTCTTGCACGGCCTCAGCGCCGAACGTGCTCCTGAGGGTTCGGTGCTGGGGACTTGGGCGCTTTTGCCAAGGCAAGCAGGGCTTGCAGATCCTGACTTGAGCACAGGCCGCCGAGGGACTGAGGGGAGCACGTGCCAAGCATGACTTCCGGGGAGGACGTTTCTCGCCAGACCCTTGTGTGCAGCACTGCTGTTTTGTCTGCAGGTGACAGCAAAGAAAATCAGCAGCAAGGAGTCCACGTGACGCTGGGCACTAGGAAGAGACGCATTTCTGCTGATCTGGCCCTGTGGGCTCCTTGAGGAGGAGCTGAACCCTGTCCCCAGGCTGTATGCAAGGTGGCAAGGGTCTTGAGGGTCAGAAGCAAAGTGGCCCAAGGCACACACCCCTCCCCTGCCTGCTCACCTGGGGGTCCATAGAGGGCCAGGAGTTCTCTGGCCACACCCCCTGCTTGATTTCTCCTCCCACTGAGACTCCGAGTTTGTGTGCTTGGTGGCCAAGTCCTTGGTGGCCAAGCCCTTGGTGGTCAAGTCTCACCTAGGCTGGCCTTGGCTCCCCCAGGAGCAGGGAAACATAGGTCCACAAGGGCAGCCTGGACATGGCAGCTCTGAGAAGCAGAAGCTGTGAACTGAGTGGATTCCTGGCTACTTGAAGGAGGGAGAGAGGAGAGTGAATCAGCAAAGCTGGGAAATGGTAATGAGGTCTTTGCTGTCCCTCCCTCCTGGGAAAGGAAACAGCTCAGTGTTGCTGGTCTTGGGGATGTAGGCTCTTACCTGGGTAAAGTGCAGATCCTTTGTTTTTGTGCCATGGCCTACAAGTGGGTACAAACGATCAAATAACACAATGTCGTGTGTGTCTGTAGGCTACGGCCCGCACTCACCACTGGAGCCACGACCTCTCTGGGGCTGGAGGTCGTGGGCAGAGATTTTTAGTGCTGAGTTGCCCCTTTACTCTTCAAGATTGTCTAATCTCCTTAGGTGTGTCTCACATTTCTGTCACTGTGATGAGTATCTGATCAAAACAACTGTAAAGAAAGAAAGCACTGCAGGCTGGACACGTTTACTGCCTTGTAATGAGAAATACAGCTTTGAGCCTGACTGAGGTTTGGCTGGCTTTCCAGCACAGTCCTCCTTCCATTGGGAAGCGATGTCTGATGAGGGTGAATGACCTTCCCAAAGCTGTCAGCTGAGCCTCGTAAGGACGAGGGCCACTCCAAGGATGGCCTAGCAGGTGCGGCTTCCAGCCGCTGAGTCTCACCCTCAGCTTTTCTCTAGGTTACAGACCCTCAGTCCCCTGGACAAGAGCCCCAAGGCTGTGGGGGCTGTTAGATGAGATGGCAGCATTGGAGAGCGTGGGGCTGGCACCTGGGGACAGCCAGTGCGTGCCGGTCACCTGTGTCCTCACCACACTCTTGGGATGGTGTGAGGGCCTGTCACCCTTTGACCCAGCTTCCAGCTTCCCACAGCTGTGTGCTCAATTGAACTGGGCTTTCACAGACTCAAGGGGGAAGATTTTTTGCTTTGGTATAAGAATCTAGGACCTGGCCAGCCAAATGGCTCGGTGGATTAAAGTGCCTGCAAGCAGACGCGGGGGCTGGGGGTTTGATCCTCTGCACATTCCTTGCTCAGATTAGGTAAGCAGCTGAGATGCTAATGCAAGTAATGGGGTCACAGTGGTCCTAGCTTTTTTTTTTTTTAGGGAAGGGTCCACAGGGTGTTCAGGGTCTCAGTACTAGATAGGACTCCTAGTGATCTGCTGGGGTTACGGGTGTGCACCACATGCCCAGTCTCCATCGTCTTCTCAGTGCACCCTGGGGGCAGGGCCGGCACAGCAGGCCTGGAGATCAAAGCCCAGGCCCCCGGCCTGCTTGCAGTCACTGTAACACACTGAGCTATTGGGCCGGCCCAAAATTTACTCTTTGTGTGATACATTCTTACTCTCTTGAGCTCATTTCTCCTACATAGTTGAAATTCTGTGCCCTTTGGCCAACATCTCTCCAGGCTCCTCACCCCCAGGGTTTTGACTCTTTAAGTAATTCAGTGTAACCCATTTCTTTACAGAATCCAGTGGTGAATTTGAAAGAAATAAATGTTGCATGCACCGACACAGCCTGTGCCTCTCCTGGATCTCTTCATAGTTTTTCAGAACATTAGGAAAACATTTGGCTGATGCCCGGCAGTGACCCAGCATTATCAGTGAGACACGGACAAGAGCTTGACCTTGAGCTTGACTTTTACTGCTCAGGAGGCCGGGGCCCAGGTGGTCAAGCAGGGTCACGGGGCTCCCGGTGTCCCTGCTCCCTAGCAAGAATGGGATTTCAGAATTGAAAGTTGGTTGAAATTCTAACTCTTGGGTCTGGGGAGATGGCTCAGTGGAATAAGTGCTTCCCTGGCAGGCGCAAGGGACTGAGTTCAATGCCCAGTTCTGCCAAAAAAGCAAAACAAAACAAAACAATACCCCAAATTCTAACTCTTGTCACTCGGCAGCCACACCCTCTCCAGTGGCTTGTTCAGCTGCTCTGTGCGCCAGTTTACTTAGGCCCTCACTTGCCAGTCACTGAGCGGCACTGAGCGGCGGGTGCAGCGGGCAGCGCCTGGCTCTTCTTTGCGTGTGGAGGGGATGTTCCATAATACTCAGCAAAGAACCAAGTCAGTGTGTGCTTCTTTTCCAGGATATGGAAAGGCTGTTCTTTTTGAGCACTTACTCTTTCTTTGTATCAGAGGGACAATTTGCTTTGTAGAAATGGTGACAATGGTGATGCTGATTGGTGCTGGGAGAGAGCCCAGGGCCTCACCAGGCTCTGCTCGGCAAGTCCCTGGGCCAGGCTAATGTCCATCCCTTCAAGGCAGAGACGGGCTCTGGGTCGGGAACAGAGCCCTCTAAGTAGAGTCACTTTGGAGAGGGTGGGAGCGCAGGTCCTGGGTCAGGGCTGGCCAGGACTCTGACCGCATTGCAACTGCTCAGCTCCAGGGTCCCTGCTGAGCAGTGGATACCAAGGGTGTGTGGTCTGGATCCAGGGCTGCTGCACAACTGCTGGAGAGAACGGGCTGGCTGGGCCTGCACCACGCAGCTCAGGACCCCTCGAGAGCCAGCTCACTGACACCTCACTGGGCCTGTCTGTCACCTGTGAACCCTGCAATACTGGGTATTCTGTACACGCCACTGCAAGAGTGCTCGCGATAATGCAGCCGGCTCCCACCTCTTAGAGGTTCTGTATCTGTAACAGTTTACCCACTTACTACAAGGTCCCCGTGGCTGTCACGTGCCATCTTGGCCATCCGTGTGTGCGTATGCAGGGCGGCGAGCATCTGAGCCCGGGGGTGCAGTCCCAGCTGAGGTCCAGGGCCCAGGCGCCCTGTCTGCCTGTCCTCGCTCATAACTGCAACGAGGGTCCTCTCTGTGACCCATAATGGCCACACCTTCACATCTTTGTGCTTTCCGCTGGTACGTTAGTTGGCAAATGCAGCTCCAAGCCCATTGCCAGAGCTCTGCTTGATGCTGCGGGGAGAGGCGATGCATCCAGGAGAGGGAATGAGTGGGTTGGAGAAGCTTCGTTCAGATGTGAGTGCTGCTCGCTCCCGTGCACTACCAAGGCGTCAGCAAGGCACCAGGAGGCGTTGGAAGCGGAAGCGCACATCGAGTCGGCTGTGTCCTGGCACTGGGTGGCCATGCTGTTACCAGAGACTCCCAGGAGCCGCCTGTATTTCTCCTCGAGCAGCGCTTTAGCATTTGTCCAGTTTTCACGGTAACTTTCTAAGACATAAATACTGCAAATAAGAAATTAATTACAATTACATGTAAGTCTTTATGCAGCAGGATGCTGAGGGCTTTGCATGCATTTTCTATTTTAACATGCAAGCAGCCCAGTAAGGCAGGTGCTAGCATCACTTCTGGTTTACAGGAGAGCAGATGGTGGACACAGAGGCCAGCACAGTCGGGCGGCTGCGGGTCTCCTAGCAGTAAGGGAGGTGCTAAGGTTGGTGGCCCTGTGGGCCGGTGTGGCCAGAGCACACGTTAGGCCACAGGGTGCTCGCAGTAGGAGGGTGTGATAAGAGATGTCAATGGAGGAAGGAGGGGGCATGTTGGCGGCAAGTTCCAGCAACTGGAGCGTGCCCGCTGGACCCCAGCTAAGAGCGCAGTTTACAGATTGTGGGAAAGGACAGCACTGTGGCTTCCATTGGCGTAGGGTAGGAGGGATGGGCGAGCTGAAGCAGGCAGCTGTGGGACATGCGGTAGGGGCCACAGAACTTGGAGCTCCTGGGATGTGTGGGGGCCGCAGTCCCTAAACAGGGCACGGTGGCCAGTGGTGGTGGACTGGGCCAAGGGCCAACAGAAGCCGTCTCATTGCCAGCTTTGCACGCGGCTGTTAGCAGGTTAACTTCCCTTTCCTCCTGTAGCCCTGGACACTGGCAGTTAGATGCAGTCCACCTCAGAACTGTGAGAGGCCTGTGCGAGCGTCTTCGGATGTGTGGCACGGTTTATCGTTACTGACTTAGGGATGCTCGGCCCACGCCGCAGTAGCTGGCACTGAAGCAAAAGCCTTGAGCTGCAGCTAGCTGCTAGGAAGGCCGCCCTGCCCCTGTCAGCAACATGACCACACTGGCTGCCCGTAACTGGGTCATTCGGAACCCTGGGCTCACCTCAGTCCTGGCTGTGGAGCGGCAAGGCCAGGCCTGAGAGCCAGCCTGAGATTTAGTTGACAAAGCTTCCTTGTAAGAAAAAGCAGGGAGAGGGAAAGCAAAGAGCTGCTGATCCTGAGTCCCGGGGCTGCAGCCCTCCCTGTCTGCCTACCAAGATGTCAGAGCCCCAGGGTGCTGGCGGCTTGTGAACGCGAATAACGTGATTTACCTTCCTTTGATTTAATAAAAGAATTAAGGTTCTTTATACTTTGTTCCCGCTCACTGAAATGAAACAATACGTTTTCCTTCAAATCCTTTGTCCTTTATTAGTGATTTTCCCCTTCCAAATTTGCTTCGCTTTGGCAAATAAAAGAAAGATAAATTTTGCTTCGATTTGGTTGTGTGAAGCGCTCCAAGGGGGATTAAAGCATTCGTTAGACCGCCCGAGGGACTGAGCGGGGAGCCGGAGTCAGGGCAGCAGGAGCAGATCACCTTGTGGCTGCAAATCAGCAGGGCTTTAGGCGGATGCAAGGGAGTTATCTCTGCTTTCGAGTAATCACTTTCGGTCTTCAACAACAGCACTGCGCTGTGCTCCGTGGGCCCTTGCTTCTCCACCGCCAGCCCTTGCTTGAGAGTTCGGCTTACACGCTGAACGGAGACTTCAGTCAGTCCAGGCTGGGCTGCGATTTGACGATGGTCAAGGCTCCTTCCTCACCTTTGGGGGACCCAGAATCCATCCTTAGTGAATTTCACATTTAAGAAACTATGAAAGCAAAAATGATGTAAAAGGAGGCTTAGAAAAGTCAGAGGCTTGAAAGGAAGTGGGTTCTATGAAGTGGGGATGGAAAGACAGCCTGGAGCCTGCAGAAGGAGCTGGACTGTGCTGCGGGGTTCCCCAGCTGCAGCTCCTTGGCTGGGAGAGCAGGAAGAGTGGAAGGGGAGGGGCGATGCTTGGGACCGATTGTGGGCTGCGGGGGGGCACGTGGGCATTTGGAGACTGAGCCACTGGCCAGAAGCTGGACGTGGCTGCAAGAGTAGCTCTTGGGTCTGTGGCACTCGGTTCTCTGGTCCCCACCTCCTTGACAGCACAAAGGGATTAGTGTTCTCTGCTTTGTGTTTCCCAGAAGACCGTGGTGAGGACCAATTAAGAACACATGAAAAAACATGCTTTGTGACGCTGAAGAGGTTGGCAGAGGTGAGAATCCCTGATGCCTGATCTTGGCCACAAGATGGGCTCCGGCAGCTGGCTTCAGGCCAGACTCACCCAGGGTAAGCTTGGAAACACTGCAGCTCACCTCCTTAGGCTGCGCCCGAGCTGTCAGGGACGGGGCTGGAGACCCTGCAGACATCAGTACGGCAATGACAGCAGGAGACACAGCGTTGGAAACGAAAGAATAAAAATGTGAACGTACGAGGCGGTGAGGATGGTGTGGATACAATCATTGAAACAGCCTCGGAGCTCAAAGCAGAGACCTTGCTAACGCAGGGGCGACGACTGCCGGCCTCTCGCAGGCTTGCGTCGTAGGAGTGCTGGGGACAGGTTCTGTCAGCGAGAGATCCCGACTACTGAGAGCAGACCTTCGGAGTGAGGGAAAGGTAGGAAGCTAAATACATCTCAGGGCCTTCTCCCTCCGTGCCAAGCACCAGGGCCCCGGACCACCCAGGCCACTGGACCCAGGCCTGGCTGTGCCCTGCGGGCCCATGGGAGCTCGGCTGGGCCCGCCTGCTCTTTCTGAGCGCCGCCGGGTTCCATGCAGCCTGAGGTGGAGCTGGCTCCTGGCTCGGCTCGGGAACACCTCTCCTCCGCTGAAGTCACCGTGCTTAATCAGCTCACTCTGTTAGAGACCCGGAGGAGGAGACAAGGTTTTAGGATGAAAGATTTTGTAATCCCAAGGAGCGAAAGCGGCAGAAATGTGCGGCCTGAGCTGTAGGCTGACTGCGGATCGCCAGGCGCAGCTCACCCTCGCAGCAGGGGACTGGGCTTACAAATCGGCTTCTACTCAAGTCTGAAGACCAAAGCCACTTAGCCACGCTCAGGCCCCATCGCTGCTCATCTACTCTTTGAGGATCACAGCCACAGCTCCAAAGGAGCCAGCAGCAGCTGTCGGTTCGCGTGCTCCATGAGTCTGTGACGAGCTCATTGGTGACTCTGCAAAGTCACTTCTCCCTGAGGACCGCACGGGGCGCAGCAGGCCGCTTCCCGGCAGGGATCAGGGAGCACGGGAGATGGGTTGCGGTGCTCGGCGGCCAGCTGCTTCCGGTCGCTTTCCAGGCCAGTGGGATTTAACCTCAGTACTTTAGTTTTTGCCTTTTAATAAAGTAACTCCCGTGTGAAAAACATCCCTGGGTAAGAAACATTCCTGAACCAAACTACCCTTTCCTTGGGTTGTGAAAGAGAAGGTGAAGAAATGCGGGCACCTCACGGTTAGGTCAGGAGAGCAGGGGCTCCGTGAGGACGCAGTTGGAGCATCTGAATCTGAGAGCTGGGCCTGCGTGGTGGGCCTGCCTCAGGTTTGTCATCACCCGTCTCTCGCAGTTACCATGGCCAAAGAAATGCAAGCCTTCCTGCCATCAGCAGTATGTGACTAGCCTCTGTACGCTCACCAGGTGCTATGCAAGGTGCAGCTCAATTTCTTCTGCTTGCAGCCCTCTCTGGCAGCCTGTACCACTGGCTCCGCTCCTGTGCTCCCAGGGCACGCAGCACTCGCCTTGTCATAGGGAGGCAGCTGCAGCCCATCCCTGCCTACCCCTCCCGGTGCTGTCTCTTGCTCCTAGGGTCCAGCTGAGCCTGCATCAACCCACCCTGCCTCCTGCAGCCTCCCCCTCCTGCATCCCCCTGCCTCCTGCAGACCCCCTCCTGCAGACCCCCCTCCTACTCAAGGCCAGGAGCTCTGCTAGTGGGGAGCTGCTGGCCCAGACCCTCGCCTGGCCCTGGGGCTCAATTCCAGATACTCTCCTTTTGCACTGTTTTCAAATTGTCTTTCACTCCTGCATGATTCTAATTCTACACAAATCTATCATCTTTTTTCCATCAGTTTTTATACACTATTACTATTTTTAATTTTTATTTTTGTCCATGCTTGTGGTGCATAGTGATTATGTTTTATAGAGTGAGTTGCCAGGCTTTCCCTGAGGACGCCAGCAGGCACTGCCCGTGTGTGCCCCTTAGTCCGGCAGCTCTGTTATTTCTTTCCTTTTTGCCTTGCTGTGGAGCAGATATCCTTAACAGCAAAGAGCTCAGTATGGCTGAGAAGCGGATGCAGATGAAAATCTCTTCCATTCTGCTTGCACTATAAACAGTGTCTTGATGAACGCCAAGGCTTCCAGTGATGTTTGTTTCTGAGTAGTTCAAAGCTAAAAATACTAACCTCCAACCTCCAGCATTTAAAATTACACTCATGTGCACAAGGACATCAAGTCACCTTGCACTACATTAGACGACCCTAAGGCAATGAAAACTTCCTTTGGTGTCTTGGGCTGTGTACCAACACTCCTTTTTTATTTCCTTTGTATAGCCAAGGAGAAATTCCTCAATGTTTTTGCAGAATGTATGCTGATTTTGGTGAAATCTGCTGTCTTTGTCGTAAAATCCAGGGCCTTATAGTTAACAAAGACTCTGGAAGCCGTAATTGATTAACTTGGCCAAAGAACAAATGCTATTTTGTTGTGGAGGGTGGGTGTCCTTCTAAGGACGTACGCTCAAAAGTGCTGCTCCGTCTGCACTGAAGGCGGGTTCGGATTGGTGGATGGTCATTGTAGCATGCCTCTGCTAGGCCTGGTGGCTTGTTCTGCTCCGGTCACAGAATTACAGTCATCAGCCACAGGTGCCTGAAAAACACTTATCTGGTACACGTGACCTGTGAATCTTCAAAAGTAGCACGAGAAGACCAAAGGACTGAAATTACCCATCCCTCTTACAGAAACAGAAGTAGACAAGGAAGAACTTAGAAAATCCAAACTCTTGAGGATTCTATTTTGTTATTATGTTTTAAAAGAGAATAAGAAACAGTAAAAAGAAAATAGAAATGATACAGAATTTCACTGAACAAGGGCATAGGAATTCAGCAATGGCTGTTAGGTGCGTATTGTCTTCAAATCAGTTGTTTAGATTACCACATATAAGTCCAACGTTGGTCCCCTCACTTCTCTCGTTTCTGCTGTGTGTTTATGCTGGCTTATTCTGGGGCCACACAGGCACACAGTGTCCTTACCCTCAGGGAGCAGAGAGACTTCAGTTGGCCTTGCTGTCCCCGGGGGTCCTCCCAAGGGGCTGGTGCAGGATGGGGCTTGCACAGGCTGAGCTTGAGAAGTCCAAGGTGCTGATGTTCTCCACCCTCAAGGTGACCAGAGGGCACCACAGGAGTGGCAGCACCCATCCACTCCTGTGTGCTGTAGGAAAACAGGACCACGCATGTGTGTCTCGAGGTGTCAGAGCTTGAGGGTGCAAACTGGCAGCATCCGCTTCACTCACTGTCTTAGCTTTCCATTGCTGTATGTTGGGGTTTGGTTCTGTAAGGGCAATAGTACAGTATATGACACATTTTATAAAGGTGTTTGATAATGAGTCACCCAAACAATCATTTGCAAAGAGTGCAGGAAATGTGTCCACACACTGACAACCAAAGGGCCCAGCTGGGGGTCTGTATCCCTCAGTAATCCTGCATGAGTCCAACTGAAGACTGAGAGCCATAACAGTGCCTCGCAGGAGCCCACCTGCGGGCCAGGAGCCCATGAGAACATCTCCTGCAGGCCCTCCTCATGGATCTGCACTGGAAAGGCTCAAAAGTCAGTGCTAGAAGTTAGGAGGTCCGCTCTGGCGGGATGAAGATCTGTGCTAGCAGACCATGGGGTCTGCACGGGAGCCAGAGTGACGCTCAAAGCAAGAACGAGGGCTCCGCTGAAGAGAACCACAGCTATCCTCAGTGACAGTGAGGGCCTGCGCTCCTCTGAGGGTGAGGAAAGCTGAGCTCACATCAGGAAAGCCAGTGCAAGCTTCTCCAGGAGACTGAGCCGTGCACCATCTTCCCCTCTGAAGCCAGGAAGCTGAGTCAAAGTGAGCACCAAGCTCCCCAAAGTGGACCATAGCCATTCTCAGCGGCAACGAGGTCTCAAGCTCCTCCTCCAGTGAGAACAGCCGGGAGAGCCAGCAGCTTCCCAGAGCCCCAACAGTTCCAACAGCTCCTCCTAGGCACCTGGCCCGTCCTGGGGGAAGGGGCAAAGGTGTGGGGCTCCCAGGTGCTGTGGGGAGGAGGGGAAAGCACAACAGCCACCCTCTGCAGCTCTGCCACCACGTGGGGTGACAGCAATTTCATGTTATGCTTAATGAGCTCAGGGATGAAATAACACGGCTTGTTTTGATAATAAAAGTCCTTGCCACAAAGAAAGGTGACTGACTTCTATACCCTCAAGATGTATTTCCACTCACACCGGACTTCCGGGGAAGGGGAGCAGCTAATTCCAGCAACCTGTGCTCCTCAGTGAGACTTCGGGTCCACTGCTGGCCGGCGCTCTTGCATCTGCCCTGAGACAGTCATCCTTGTTACGTGGGGTGGGGGTGGGGGCTTCGCGCGCAGCGGTGGCAGGGCTATCGGGGATGAGCGGCCACAGCCAGGGCTTGTTCTTTTTATTTTCAAACTGCTGGGATTCATTCAGAGTCAGCCGGGCGTAGTGAAGCTGGGGACGGAGCCAGGTGGGGTGACTTTGGCCGGAGCCCTGCACCTTGCTTTGGGTGATAATGTAAGGTAACCTGGCAATACCCCAGGGATGGTGGAATGGCCTCTCTCCTTGGAGCCACCATGGAGTGGGGGGGTGGGGCGAGGGGTGGGTGGAGGGGTTCTGGTGGTGACAGCAGAAGGAGGTGCTGAAACTCTGGTGACCCTTGGGCCTTCCCTGTGACTGGCTCTTCTGCAGGAGGCCGGTGCTTGCTTTTCTCTGTCCCCTGCACCCACCCCATCTGTCTATAGGAGGCAGGCCCAGCCAAGTCTCCTGCCTCTTCTCTCCCCAGCCGCCCTCCTGCACTGGGTGGCTTTGGGCCTATCCAGTGGTGTAGCAAAGGGTGAGTGGCCACTGAAGGGGCAGCCTTGGCCAGGGCTGCACCCCAGCGGGGCACCTTCCTACACTGGCACCGCAAGGTGTGTGCCATGCTCACACGCAGTGTCCCCTGGCCTCCTCCTGTGGGGCCAGCTCCAGGGGGAGGTGGGAGACCGCCCTGCTCCTCGGAGCGCCTCTGCTCACGCCTGGTTTCGGCAGTAAGGCCTCCTCCACTGCTTAGGGGAGGAAGGGTGTACTTGGAGGGCCCAGTGCTTTGCCCGAGCCTAACATTCTCAGGGTATACGCTCGAGTGTGGGGCTGGCGGGCCCCTGCTCTCAGAGGTAACAGCTCATCTCCCCACACCCCACGCAGTGATTCCCGGGGAGCCACAGGGGCAGCGCTCACGGTGTGGACGTCGGCAGCGTGCATAGCAGGGCCTCTCTGCCCCGCTGCAGAGCTACTGCTGAACGATCACCAGGAAACAGCGATCAGCTCCCTGGCTCTGCCGCTCCGCTAGAATACAGGCCACGTGGCTACGTGCGCTGGGCGGCTGCGCGCACGGCTGGGCCCGGTGTGTCCGGCCTGTGCTCCCGGGTGGGCTGGGGAGCTGGTGCGTAGCTGAGGCCGAGCTCCTGAGGGAGAAGCCGTGGTGTAGGTGGCGTCTTGGCCTCGTTTGCTGGCTGAGCACACAGAACTGTTTAGAGGTTGCGGTGCAGAGACCCTGCCAACACCACCCCAGGGGAGCGGCGGAGTCCAGCCCCGACGTCGCCTTGGGAAGCCACTGAACTTTTCTATGCTTCCGTCTTCAAAACTTGGAATACAAAGAAGTCATCACTGGAGTAAAAACGGTGAGCGGTGCGGTGGCGCGCGGTGACGCTCAGTGGACAGCGCCCTAAGGGTGCGCTCGCAGCAGCCTGAAGTCCCGAGGCTGGTGGCTGCGTTCTCACAATGCCGGCACTTTGCAGCGTGTCTGCGTCTGCCTCCCCTTAGGAAACGTGCTCCTGGACAGTGCAGTGCTGAGTACAGCATACCCCAGGGCCCCCCATTCACACTGGGGAGAAGCTCGGGGACAAGGTGGGGAGCTGGCTCCCACTCAGGCTCTCTGGGCTCGGCATTCGCGTGTGTCCCATATCTGTGTCCCCTCCGAGGATGGGGATACAGCCTCCTCCTCTCACAGACTTTATGAGGTGTGCGCCACAGGTCCCGGTCCACAGCTCAGTAGGGAAAGTGGCTGCTCGCTATGGCTACTAGGGCCAGGAGTGGGGTTTTCTGTACCGCTATTCTGGCACTTTAGAAACCCCACTGAGGTAAGACCCACCCCGATAATCAGTCATACCTCAGGGGTCAGGCGGGAAAGTCTCACTGTGTGGGGCCCTGGGGACCGTGGCAGCCTGCAGGTGTGAAAGAAGAGCCCCAGCCCCTGACTTGTCCCCAAAGACAGTCGATCTGAGACAGTTCATCACACAAAAGGAGGAAAGAGGATGAAGCCCACAGGGTGGACGGGGCGGGGCCGTGGCGCCAGAGGCCTGCTGCTGGGCAAGAGCCCCAGCTTCGTGTGACTGTGCTTCCTGGGAGCCATGGCACTGTGGGTAATGCAGCCTTTGGTGTGGACGGGGCTGGGGCGTGGCGCCAGAGGCCTCTGCTGCTGGGCAAGAGCCCCAGCTTCGTGTGACTGTGCTTCCTGGGAGCCGTGGCACTGTGGACGGGGCTGTGCTCGGGCGTCCAGCCGCGCAGAGCGGCTTCCTCTCTGTGGGCCTCGGTGTGGAAGTGTGCACCTGAGCGTGGCTTAGTAAAAGCGGCTTGGGGACAGATGACGCAGCGCAACTTTTCAGCCTCTGAAGAGTTCCCCAAGTGTCGGGGACTTTGCTGCTAGACTGAGAAGCTTGCACGGCGGCGCATTTGTCTGCTGCACTCCGCCCCTGCAGATTCTTCTGGACGCAGAGAGGGAGGTGTGGCTGAGCTTCCACAGAGCCGGGACTCCCGGAAGGTGATGGTGATGATGGCAGAAGCCTGCCCTGGGAAGTGGGGGTGCCACAGCTGTCTGCGTGGGTCGGCTTTCAGAGTGTCCTTGGTTCCCCCGGCTGGAAGGCCCTGGCCGCTCGATCCATGACCACTGTCCCCACCACACCTGATTCATGTGGTCCTAGAGCCAGCCAACCAAATGATGCAAGTTAACGGTAGTATTATTTTTAATTTGAACAAATTTTTAAGAGAAAAATGGTAAAGAAAAAAAAAAAAAGAAAATGCTATAGAATTTCACTAAACAAAATGACAGGAATTCAATAATGGTTGTCGTAATGCATATTGTTATTTTCAAATTAGTGTTCAGGTTACCAGATATAAGCATGCAAAATTGGTAAAAAAAAAAAAAGAAAAACAAAACCAGTCAAAAAATTAAGAAGAAAAATATATGCATTAATGAATTCCTTTCAATAGGCTAGCAGAAGTCAGCAGTATGATTATCCAAGCTATCCTGTGCGCACGTGTGCACACACACACGCACACACACTCGAGCACACACACACGTGTGCTCTCACACACACCCACACACACGGGCTCTCTCTCTCTCACACACACACACATGCTCTCACATGTCGGGAGCCGCTCTGAGATGGCGGCCGCTTTTGGCTCCCCCGCCCATCGTGTCTGCTAAGATAGCGCCCACCTCCGGCTTCCGGGTTTTTTGTTGCTGTGCCTGGGCCCCTCCTGTTCAGAGAAAGGCCCGCCGTTTTTTATGATCCCACCAATGCTATTTAAACACGTGTGCAATTGTGATTGGTTTGTGAAATCTATATAGCTTGCTGTATCACGAGATTCGCCATGCTTGCACGGTAGGAGCCGCGGGTAGCGGACGCATGTAGAGGCTTGCATCACACTCGATAAAGGCTTGCTGAACCCGTTGCTGAGTGTCTGAGTGTCTTCTTCTGCGGGTCGGGGACGGCGATGGACAACTTGGTGGCCCGTACGGGGACTCTGCCTAGCCTGGATCGAGTTGGAGATTTGGTACGTACCTGCAGGTAAGCGGAGGCTTAACCTGGCCCTGGGTGGTCGCGACACCGTGGGGAATGTTTGTCCTCCCATATAAGGGGAGTGGGTTTCTGCCTGAAAAATAAAGGCATTTGTCCTCCCATATAAGGGGAGTGGTTCTTCTTTCACTATGGGTCACGCACACAGCGCTCCAGACGCGCCTGAGACCCCGCTTGAGTTAGGAGAGGTGAGACAGGCTCTAGAGAAAGCGAGATCTGAGAGCTCTCGTGGAGCGTCTCGATGCCCCTCTGAGCCTGATCCCGCAGACCCTGATATCGAAGGGGAACCCGAAGAGGAAGGGGAAGATGACCAACAGAAAGATAGAGGGGAATCAGGAGGGAAATTGCGGGATAAAGGCCCTTATGCTGCCCTACACAAGAATTTGCACTGCTTCGGCATAGGGGAGGAAGTTCCCCCTCCAGGGGAGGGAGGCGCCATATGGGAGGAGGAGCGTGCCCGACCATCGGTGCCTCCCCCGCCCTGGGAACCGCCCCTCTGGGGCGGAGGCTCAGGAGGCCTGCTGCCCCGGCTGGCCCTGCCTATCGCGGGCGATCTTTTCAAGGCCGCCTGTGGGAGATGATAAAACAAGGGCACGACCATGACCCAGTCCGCGGCCCTCACGGATTTTTCCCCCGTGCTCCAGGACCAGGCAGGGCAGGCGTATTATCTGCCGTTAGATATCAAACTGGTCAAAAGCCTTAAGGACGCTGTCGCCACTTATGGCCCTAATGCTCCATTTACCATCACCCTTTTGGAAAATGTGGGGAGAGGGAAACTGACCCCCGGAGACTGGTCCCAACTTGCCCGGGCTTGCCTGTCACCCGGACAATTTATGGATTGGAGGGCATGGAATGATGAATATTGTGGG
>PVKA01025953.1:0-32328 GCA_004027165.1 Ctenomys sociabilis
TATATATATATATATATATATATATATATATATTCAGATGCTTTTGGTTTCTTTTTCTTTTAATATTATTATAACATGTAGATAGCATCAATTGATTTCACATTTGCACTTTGTTATTTTTAGCCCTCCAATAAATCAATGAGAGTTGATTTATGGACTCTCAGGCGATGAGCACACAATGTACAAAGAAAGAAAACCTGGGGTTTCTTTTCTGAAGAGATACTTAGTGTTTCTTCTTGTACCCAGGATAATTATATCATGTTAGCTGGCTGTCTGTTATCATGAAAAGCTCTAAGAGGTTCGCCATCAAGTGAGGCACATTTCTGAGTGTGCCTCTGAGGTATTGATAGAAATGGGGTGATTTTTCCCAGAGGCCAGAGTACTGACCTCACAGCCAGTGCCCAGAGCAGACTCACCTCGATTGTGGGTGGCTTCCTGTGGGGGGAGGCCCTCAGGAAGACATCCTAATAGTCTTGTAGCATGGATGAAATAGTAGGGAAGGAAAGGAATTGGAACCCAATTTTGGAAGCTCCTTCCTGTTGGAATGGGTGTGCTTTTCTCTGTGTCAGGACTCTATATTTTCTGGTCTTCCAATGAATATTCATACCACTAAAGTTTAAGAAAGTTCCAGGACTTTATTCTTAGACTGGTGCTAGGTCTTTATTCATTCTTGTTCCAGGCCTCCAGCTTTTTCGGTAGAATAGCTGCTGGTCCTGTGACCCTCCAGCCTGCGGACATACACTGTGGGTGCTTCTCTTAGGAATCTGCTAACCTGCCTAATAAACACCTTGTTTAAATTAACATGTAATTGTATCATGTGCTCTGGAGCACTCTAACTCATATACTGTGTGTACAGTGCCAAATTCATGAGACCCAAACTCTGAAAACAGACTAGATGATTATTAGTAGATGAATGTATAAAGAAAATATTCTATATCTGCACAATGGAAGAATTCTCAGACATAAAGAATGGAATCAAGTGATTTGTAGGAAACCGATGGAACTGAAGACTGTCATGGTGAGTATAATGATATAGAAATAGACAGTTGAATATCACACATTTTCTTTCTTATGAGAAAGCTAAAATATATGTAAATGAACAGAATAAATGAGAGACAATATGGTAGATTTTTGGAAATGGTGAAGTATGTTGGGGAAGAGGGAAGAAAGGAAGAAATAATGCAATGATTAAGATATGTTGTATAAATGCATCTGTTCCTCAAAATGAAGATCACAATTCTGCATTATCAAAATACATTCATAATAATAATGAATAATAGGGCCAGCCGGATAGCTCAGCAGATGAAAGCATCTGTTTAGGTAGAGTGCAGCAGCTCAAGTTTCTTCCTCAGTGCACACTGAGCCTGTGATTGACACGGGGCATGGTGGCATGCACCTGTAAATTCCAACACTTGGGAGGCCAAAAATAGGAGAATCACTATCTACATAGTGAGACCCTGTAGACCCTGTACTAAATACATTAATAATAATAATAATGAATAATATGAATAACAAATGATTAAGCTTGGAATTTTAGAGTATGTAGCTCACTATTGCAGTATTTCCTAGCATGGACGTGAAGGTTGTGTTCAATCAAAAAATTAATTAAAAAGCAGAAATTAGCACATATATATGAAATTTATACCAACAAGTGCCCATGCTCATGGTTCAAGCATTATCAATGTCAGTATTTGTTTAAAAACTAAAATATTTTGAAGTTTTCAAATAATATAACAATAGTAATATATAATTAAAATATTACCCTCATTACATTTGTATGAGATTTCTAAAGGGAAACTTAAACCATTTGTATGTATTCTACAAGAATTAATGACTCCTTACCTGAAAATTAGTTAAAACATTTGTATGTATGTTTTGCCTTTATGAAATGCTGATATACTATCCAATATCTGTTCCAACTGCAATTCTAAATTTCTCATTCTGTCTTAATTGAATCAAAATTACATTTTAAAAATATTTTTAAAGATTCTATTAAAATTTTTGTGTGATTAAGAAGTCTCATGGTTATCCTAGAGATCTAGATAATTTTTTTCACTCACTCATTAGTTCATTCCTTCATTTTCCTCAATAAGAATTTAGTGAACATCAAGTTTATGTCATACATTGATTAATAAATTTAACAGTGATTTGCAGGTGAAAGAATTAAGTGTAGTTCTCAGACATCTTTTGTGGATTTCCCATTTTGCTTCAGTGTTGTCCTTCCTACCAAAGTGACTCTGACTCTGTAATTCTGTTGCCATTTTGTTTGGTGAAAGACTTTCAAAGAGGCCACAATAAGGTCTCATTGCCACGGCAAATAATTGAAGCCATGGCAATTCCAAGAAGTTTCCAAACGTCGATTTCTATCACTGAACAATTCCTTATGAACCAAAATCATCTTCCTAAATAGCATTGAGCCTTTTCAGGAGATTTTATCATCATATGGAATGATTATGTTTTCCCTCCTTTTTGCCTAGCTTCACTATCACTTGATATCTTTGCCTTTTTTAAAAAATGTATTTGGTTGTTAGGGTTCTCATTATGCAGCTCAGATTCATCATGATTCTTCTGTTCTCAGCCTTCCCAGCACTGGGATTACAAGCCTGTGCCACCATGCCCACACTCAGTCACTAGCTCAGTGAGCCCAGGGAGTGGGCCCGCATGGCACACAGGACTAGGGATCAGACCGCAGTCCCTCAGCTTGCTAAAGCAGCCACTTAGTGCACTGAGCTATCTTGCCAGACCTGGCACTTAATAACTTTGGATCTCAGTGATCCTAATGGAACACCTCCGGAAGATCACAGGGTTGAAAACTTCATTTCTGTTTGGTTTATTAAAATATTATATTTTAAAGGGTAAAAATAAAATCTAAGCAAAAACAAACAGCAAAGCAAAGACAGAAGCAGAGTAATGGAACAATTCAAATAATACATATTTTCAGAACAGAAATAGCAAGTTAACAATGGCAGTTGTGTCATACAGTTTTATTGAGCTCAGATTAACAGACACAGGTTTGCAAGACTGAACAAATAATGGAATATTAACACTTGTTTTCAAAAGACCTTAACAATTTATTTTTCTTGACCGTTTTCCTTTCTTAATTTTTAGCTTAAAGAGATTATAATCATAGTTGAGAAGACATTATAAGTGTTATACATTTAGAAGAACAAGGTGTGAGGTAGTCAATCATGGTTTTTGTATTGCATACTGTTGTCTTCGTTGTAGTTGCTCCAATTGTAGATATTATCCTGTCGAGTTACTTAAAGTGGGAAATTTAAACATTAACTGCTATTTTCAAAATACTTATGGAAAATAGTTATACAGTCATCTCAGAATATTACTCAACTAAAAGAAAGATAAACTTGAAGCCTTTCTAGGTAAACAGATGCAACTAGAGGCTATACTCATAAGTGAAGTAAACCAGACACACAAGTGTAAATATCCTGTTGTTTCTCTTGCATGAGAACCTGTAAGAATAAATAAAGCTGAAACATATACTAGATATAATAAAATGGAAAAAATCTGAATATAAGGAGTCAACAACAAAGACGAAGGAAAAAAGAAAACAATATGAAAAAAAGGGAGAAAAATCACGCAAGTGTACATAGAGGATAGCTGAGAGGATTGGAAATACAAGTTTTTGCTTTTTTAAAATTTCTTTGTTTTTCTTTTTCCAGTTCAGAAGTGGGTTGCACTGACCGACTAGAATAAAGTTTCTTGATCATTCTCTGTATTTTCTTTTCACATTTTGTTCTCTGGGTTGGCTTGCTTCCCATTCTCCACTGGGTTTGCTGAATATGACAGAATAAGCCAGAACATTCGATGATATCTATACCATGTGGTACTCAAACTCTAAGCAAAAGAGAAAATATGGCAATGTCTGCATACCCCTAACCAGTGAAACACTTGAAAAATGATGAACCTTATTTTAGCATCCTCACATTTTACTCTAGTACGTCTAACAGTCATTGTTACATTTTGACAAAAAGACAGAATATTGATAAGTTGAGGGTTGTACTCATTATTACTATTTAACTGATTACATCAAAATATTATGACTCAAAGAACAATGAACACTGTTTAATCTTAGTCAGTTTTGCTGGTTCAAGTATTTCAGAAAAGCCTGCATAGGTCGCTGTGGCTCAGTGTCTTTAATGAGGCTTGCTGAATTCATCTGGAGATTTGGCTAAGGACAAAGAACCTTCTTCCAGGTTGGCACGGGCACGCACTTGTTGGCAGGAGGCTTCTTCTTACCATGGGAGTGTCTTCGCATGGTTCATTGAGTGTTTCCCTCGAATGGCACCTATCTTCCTCCCAAAGCAAATGACCTAAGGTGTAATTATTTACATGTCCTATGCTTAGAATTCACACTCTACCTCCTACTGATTACACATTTTGTACTTTTGTGTGAGAAAATACATCACTTATAGGATGAATAGGGTAAAAATTATTGATCTCTACTTTGGAGACTGGTTACATCAAAAGTTGTATCATTTTTTTTGCCGTACATCACCATTAAATATAAGATGTTTATGCACTTATTATTGATATTATCAATAAAGTGTAAAGCTTTAGAAAAGAAAAAAGTTACTACTCATTCTTTATTTTAAATCTCACATTGGTACACTTTTAGCTACTTTTCTTTATCTCCTCCTACATCATACCTTTTTTTTTTCTTAAGTTATTTTTTTTGTAGATATCAGGGACTGAACTCATGACCTTGTACTTGTCAAGCAGGCACTTATGGGGCTGAGCTATATTCCTGGCCAACCTACTTCATACCTTAACATTACAATACAATGAACAATTGATCACATATATTGGGAAAGCTTTATATCTGATCAATTTAATAATGTTTCACCTTCGATTTGCACTGTAACACTCTGTATGCTAAAATAGACTTTTACGTGGAGATGCTTTAATAATACTATTCCATAACCAAGGGAAGCTTAAGAGTAACAAGAATAGTTTGTAGTATGGCTGGAAAAGAAGACTTTCGTTGGATTTAGAACACATGAATAATTGTGTCTTTCATTTGTTTTCCCAGGTAAACATTTATTAAATTCATTTCTGTGAATTTTGCAATTTTCTCTGATTCAGGTTTCAGCCCACCACAGCATGCATCAGCCCTGGGTGAGATGTTGTGAGGCATGCTTCAGAAACAAAGCAGCAATTCTTCAAGCATATTGGTTTTTGATAATTCTAGGTAAGTCTCCCTCCAAGAATTGCACTTATTGGAAGAAAGCTGCCTTACAAAATGTATGCAACAGATGGAGGGCCACAGAGACCTAGATCCCTTACTTCATACTGAACCATCACGGAAAGCCATGACAGCTCCATGGGTCACGGTGAGATCACAGGAGGCTTCTGTAGCAACTGCATGAGACTCTAATTTCCCCATCTTTTGAATCTTACTTTTTTATGAGCACTTGTCAATAAAAATCCTACAGGAAAGTCTCAGAATTTTACCAATTCCACTTGTGGATTTGTCTGAGAATACAGTTTTAAATAGAAACTGTATCACCCACAGGGTACCTGGCAATCAGAACATCACCACTAGTGGACGTACACCACAGATAAGTTCTGTTACACTATTAGGTTGAAAATGTGAAAGCTTTTGCTGGCAGTGAACCGGGATGCAATACTAATGGAAGGAAATGTGCTCACATGTTAAATATCAGCATTTTGAGAGATATGAGAGAAATAGTATCTTGAAGGATTATGAGACATTCTAGCTGTTAAATCATGCATTTGTGAAGGGCAAGGGAAGGCTAAAGGTAATAAATCATCAATGTAAGGTAAACACTGAATAAGAAAAAGAACTTATTGCAAACATTCACCAAAATTTTTATCTCTGCCAGTCGAAAGGTTGAAAAAACTAAAGACCAATGTCTTGGTTGACTTGTTCTCTGATTGCTTAATGCTATTTATCAATCCTCATTGCAAAATATTTCTTTTACCATAGATCATTGCTCTGGAAAACGCCCACATTTCCAGAATTTCATTTATTATATCTACATAATTCAATATTTTTCTTTCAATATTCTGTTAAGAGCAGTTCAAAATCTCTCTAAGAACATCTAGGTTTTTACAAAGCTCCATGTCTTCTTTTCTTATTTAAGCACTCAACAAAATTACTCATTTTTTTTCTTTTAATACTTGAACTCTTCTTGATGTCAGTAATTGTTATAGCAATTTAACATGAAATTCTGGTGTGCTGTATCATTAATAACCAATGTTTCTAAAATGAATTTAGAATCATTGTTTTAAATTGGATATAGAAGAGTTAGAGGCAGTTTTCTTCCAGAGAGTAGGTAAGAGCTCACGATCTATGGTGATAGTGTCTGTCCAGAATAGTAACACTTTAGAACGACAAAATATTAATTACATGTTTATATGCATTTAATATTCTCTAAATATTTTATAATTACCAGTATGAGCTATAACTAAGATATATTCTCATGTAAAAGAAGCTGAAAATTACATAATGAAGAATATTTAAAAATTATTTTAAAAATTTCCCAGAATGTAAGGCCCAGAGTTGATTTTAGGTTACAGATCTATACTAATTTGTACTAAAGCACACAAATAACAATCTAATGCCCACTTTTATGCACATAAAATTTCAGTAAATGAAAAAATATATTTTTAAAGGAGTAAATGAAATTAAAGCAATGTGGAAAGGAAATTTATGATCTCCAGTGGTATCTGATCACTAAGAGTTCATGGGGCAGAAGCACCAGAAGGGTGAGCAAGAGAGCTTGGTGGGTGTGGAGCGATGTGACTGAAATGTTACACAGGGACTACTTTACCATTAAGAACAGGAACCCTGGGAGGGAGGGAGTGGCAGAACACTGAAAATTAAAGAGAAAAAGGAAGAAGATATGGGGTGTGGGACTTGGAAAAAAGCCAGGCGCTTTGAAAAATCAGTCAAATATTAAAGAAATTGCTTTGGGCCAGCTCAGTAAAGTAAAGTACCTGCATAGGCAGAGCTCAGCAGCCAGTGTTTGATCTCCACATGCTGTGATGGCCCCACATTCATTCGGGGAATGCTGAGATGGAGATTGAGACTGGGTGTGGTGGTGCATGCTTGTAATCCCAGCGTTTGGGAGGCTGAAAACAGGAGGATCATTACGAGTCCAGTGTATATCCTGTAGCCCCTGTACTAAGTACACGAGCAAAATAAAAAAAAGAATGAGAAAGAAAAATGAAAAATACGAAATTAAAGAAATTGCCAATGGTAACTAGCTACATAGGTATTAAATTAATAATGAAAGAAAAATGATCTTATTTTAATAAGGTGAATCTCTAGCAACAAGCAATGTAGTGTAGTGTAGTGCGGTGCAGGGTGCTGTCGTGTAGTACACTGGATATTTACAATTACAGTCTTTGACCCCCCTCCTGCGGAAAGTTTGTATGCTTCATATTTGCAAAAATAACTTTCAGTTTCTCCTCTAAAGAGACTATTCCCTATATTCTAGGTCAGGCTTAACCTTGTGACTTTCTTCTGCAAAACGTGATGTTTACAAATGTAATTGTAGATTCCAAAGCTATAGATCATTCCTCCTGCTATGTCACTTACCATTTCAGAGTGAATGCCATCTTAGATAGGGATTATTCTTTTAATGGCTATTTATAAGAAACTTTTCAGAAAATTAAGAATAAAGGACCAATTAATAAACATTACAAAAGACACATTTGGATTTTCTCTGTTTTTCAATGTTTTATTTATTTATTTGGTACAAGGTCTGGCCTCACATCACAGACTCATAGTGATTCTCATGCCGCAGCCTCCCCAGTTGCTCTGGTATTACTGGTGTGTGCCACAACAGCACGACATGCAGTACCAGAGGTTGAATCTGGGTTCTTGCACTTGCCAGGCAGGCGCTTGCACAGCCAAGCTGCCTCTTCATCCCAGACGTAATTGAAAACGTAAGAGTATACCAAGGTTAACAGCAAGTATTCTTTCTTTAGACAGAAAACAGAAGAAAAGTATATGTTCTTGGAAGCTATTTTAGAAAAACAAGTAAGCAGCATGAATATATTAAAGAAAGAAATTTAGCTGTACTATTCACATATAGGTTATGTTCACAGAAGATCCAATGGGATTTAGAAGCATTCTACGAAATCTAAGTTTAGCAAACCAAAGATTATAAGCTTAATACAGGAAAATCAAATTCTAGGTGTTAGGGAAAATGACTGGGTGAGATGCTGACTAGAGAAATGTGCTGTTGACCTTGAGAGTGAAGACAATGTTCTATGATGTTATGCATGTTCTGATTCCATGTGTGGAACCATTTGACAAAGGTCACTGATATTTTACAGTTAAGATACACTCATTATGCTGTGTAACATCCCTAACTTTGTGTGCATTTCTGTGTGTGTGTGTGTGTGTGTGTGTGTGTGTGTGTGAGGGCCTGGTAATATACAGCATGGTAACTACTGATAGTAATGTTGTATTATATAATTACAATTTATGGAAACAGTAAATCTTTTTCTGTTTTTAGAACAAAAATGTATTTAAATGAGATAAATCATAACTTAATTGGGTTGATATTGGTCAATGTATACCTATATGAAAAATCTTGTTGAACACCTAAATACATATAACATTTAGAAGTTAGTAATATTTGAGTGGAGCTGGTGAGAAAATATGCTTGTACAAGATTTCATTGATGATATCTCATGTTCTGAAAGTATTGGTCAACAATTTGTGTTGCTTAATGTTTAAAATGATCAGAATTCCATTTCTTCCTTTAATACTGAAACCCAGGTTCTTCCACCTAAGCTTTGTTTTGATCCATCCTTTTTAAAAATATTTTAAATCATTTAAATGAGAAAAAAGATAAAACAGCAATGAAATAGTTGCAAAACAGGTCAGTAGGACAGTTACAATAATTAAAACATTGCATATTGTTGTCTTTGTAGAAATTATTTGGACGACAAGATGCAGACATGATATCTTGTTTAAACGATATTAGTACAAACCATTGTTCTCATTGAACTCAGAGAAAGTAGCTATATATCTATCCTAACTATCTTGCATATACATGTACATATATTTTCATACAAAAATGGTCCTTTTTTAATTTAATTTTTATTTTATTGAAGTACAAATATCAATCAGACAGTTTCAAGGCACCTTAACAAGACAGATTCAATAAATTAATACATTGCAAACTGTTTTCATAATGTTTTGATATCGTACAAGGTGCATACATGATATTATATTTACAGATATTATTTTAGCAGATGTCTCTTATCAGTAAATTAAGAGTGTAGCTGCTTATTTATCTTATTTTTTATACCTGAATTATATCAAAAATTCAATAATTATTTTCCTAGTGGATGACCATAGTACTAGAAGCCGACATAATATCCTGTCCAACCACCATTAGTGCAGATCTTGCCTCTCAGGATTATGTAGAAGCACAGCGTTATCTATCCCAACTGTACTGTCTATACACACACATCCTGATTTTTTTCTTTCTATACCCCTTCCTTTGTCTACACCTGTCAAAGGTGGGCACTCCATTGTCATTCAACTAACTTAGGTGCATGAACTCGACACCACACTCCAACACAGAAAAATGGTCCTTTTTTAATCCTCCTTTTTTGCTTTGTTTTGTCAGAGATGAGTGTTCCATTGCTGTTAGAGAAGCTGCATTTGGAGAAGTCTTTAAAGGACATTTTCATACTTGAAGCCAGTTCAAAGACTGTAGGTATTTGAATTCAGCAAAATAACCTAATACAGTCCAATAGTCCAGTTAGTTACCAGCACAACTGGCAATTGTCCAAAGTTATGACTTGAGCCTTTTATAGTTCAGCATATTAATGTAGCTTTAATTCTTATGCCTCATTTCTACATTTTTCTGCCAGATGGTTAAGACCAAGTTAAAGAAAGACCTACTTAACTAAAAATGTAACTTTTGCTATCTCATAAGATCAGTCAAATCCCCTCAGGATTTACCCTGAAACCCTGCACAGCACCTTGTGGATCTTTTGTCAGCATCAACTACTTGGGTAAGTCATGGCCATTGCTTGACCAATTTGCTCTGTGTGAAAGCCTGAGGGAATGTTTTCTCTCTACATGACTCTCCTTAGACACACTCTACACTGTTGATCACCTTCCTCTGTGGCCCCATAATCTCCATGATCAGAAAATTTGGTATACCATGTAGTTACAGGATATTATAGTACAGGTTCTCTTATATCCTGAGTCCTCACTGACCTTGAAGGGCTAGGACCAAAATATTGGCTATCTTTATTGGCCATCTTTCCCATCTCTCTAATTTTTGTTTTTCCTTTTCTTTTCTTTTTAGGATATACTGGGGATTGAACTCAGGAACCAGCATTTGCCAGGTAAACAGTTGTTCTACTGACCTGTCTCCCCAGCCCTTTCTATCTAGTTTTTGGTCGGCAAACTTTAGTTGTTAAACATCCATAAGAAAAGCTTACTGCTATTATATAAACAGAGGCAGTGTAGCTTAACATCACTATCTGTCTGAATATCACATACCTTAGACATAAAATGAAACGATTATTTTCCAACAAACATGAATATTCTAAAATTTAAAGCCCTCTAAAATGTTAAAAAACAGATATACATGTTTTACATAGATATTTAGAAATCAAACCATATACAATATTGTAGCAGTATAATCCTGCTACATTTTCTTTTTCTTGTCCCTTATTTACTTTTGTTACCTTTTTGTACATACATTCACTGAACAGAGAGAATAGCAATAATTGATATGACATTAGAAGCACTACACATTTAGAAGATCAAAATGACTGGTATTATAAGCATGGTTTTAGTGTTACACATTGCTGTTTGCAATGTAGTTGCTTAGTTCACAGATATCAGCATATAGATATAGTCAGTGTGAAAATTCTACCCATTAACTGCTATTTTCAAAAACTGATGGAGTTTTTTAGGACTATTTCCTTAACAAACTTGCTTATATAAATGCATGGATTTGCCCCTACCATATTTCCTGATTTTTGTCCTTTCTTTCTCTTCATTGTTTAATCTTTATATAATTTCTTTCCATTTAACTGTGTTATATCTTTCTATTTTTATTTCTTCTTTTAAGTTTTTATACTAGGGAGACAATTCAATATGTACACATGTGGGCCTGGTTTATTTTACTTATGAGTATATCTTCAAGTTGCATCCACGTATATCCAAAGGCTTCGAGTTTATTTTTCTTCATAGCTGAGTAATACTCCTCTGTATAAAAACATTGTATCATTTTCATCCACTCTTTAGGTGACAGATATTTTGATTATTTCCACATTTTGGCTATCAGAAATTGTGCTGCTATAAACATAGGTGCAAATATATGACTATAATATGATTTTTCCAGTTATTTTGGGAAATTACCAGGAGGGGAATAGCTGGATTGAATGGGATTTATCCTTCTAGTTTTTTGAAGAATCTCCACACTGATTTCCATAATGGTAAGGCAGTCAAATATTGAAGTGGTAGTATGGCTGCGGTTGGGGGGGGGTTAGTCAGATTTATCTTGCAAATAAAGAGCAAAAAGCCCAATAGACTGATTTAAAATGTGAGTTTGACCATAAGGGATTTTTCAATAAATCTATAGACTATAAAGAGAGAGCTGAGGAGATACATTGCCAAGAAGAGGAGAATATGTAAAAATGGCATGAGGCCATTGTAAGAATCAGCAAGTCTCCATCGTTTGCAGACTCAAAACTGTAAGTGAAAGACTTATTTTAGAAGAAAGCTGCAGAGTACCGTGTTGCAGAATGGTGGCAGTGGTACCAAAATGTCAGGTTTCAGAATGGTGGAAACACAGAAAATTTGTTCTTTAGGTTCCGAGTGCTCAGTGATGAAGGCATTCAACCCTTTAGTCAAGAGAGAAGTCCTGACTACTGCTCCACCTGGGAGCAGGCTTGGCACTGTCAACATGGTGCTTGTTTTAGGTGCATGCAGAATGCAAGATTTCAGAGGTTAAAAAAGGCTTTCTACTTAGATGTTAGAAGAAGGCTTGGAGGGCCACCAAGTGTGTCTGCCCCGGGGAGACTGTGAAGGTAAAGCCAGAGAAGAAGTTTGGAGAAGCAAGGAAAGTGGATTACTTGTGAGAACCTGCATGGAGAGTGCTAAGTGGACCCAAGAGGCAGCTACAACCAGCACAAGTGCCACAGGCAGAACAATGCAAGGTTCAAACTTACCACAGATTGTCTCAATTTTTATTTTTTTAAAACATATACAAAATAGCATTAAAACAGAAAAATTACAAATAATACAGAATTTCACTAAACAAAAGTGTATGAATTTCACAGTATTTGTTGCATGGGATTGTGCTGTTTTCATATTAGTAATTGATATTACCAGACATATGTGTGCAAAAATGGAAGAGAGAAAACAAGAAAGAATGTATAAGAAATTTATAAGATAAAATGGTCAAAAAATTGAAAAAAGGAGGCAAAACAAATTAAGCACCAGCTGTTCCTTTCCATAGATCAGCAGAAATGCACAGTGCAGTTGTCTAAACCATCCTGCTTACATACATAGATACATCCTTCTCCCACAAACTCTCCTGTCCTCAACTCAGTAATTCCTTCCCTTCTAACAGGCTCATTCCCTTTTCCAATTATCCTTTGCACCCATCAGATTTTATTTTTTCTTTCACAGATTACTTCATATGTCCCACATGGGACTACAAGACTTTAATGTATTCCCTACTGGATTTTGGACTTTCTATGGGCCCATTTCCTCTGTATTGCCATTTGCAGCTTAGGGAATGGAAATGTCTATCTTATACCAACAAATACTGGAAGCAGTCAACTTTCTTTTCATTTGTACAGGCTCATAGCAAATAGTTTGTCTTAGAACTTGGAGGAGACTTGAGACTTGCACTTTCCAGCAATTTTAAAACTTTTAGAACTTTTACAATTCTTTCCTTCTTTAATTCTAGGCATTAGGAATTTTGTCTCAACAATGAGAAAAAAGTAACCAATAGAAATTCTCTGCTTGTATGTATGAATTTGAGTGTTTAACTTGATGTAAATGATGATTATTATTATCATCAGAATACCTTTTCATCAAAGAGTTACTAAAATAAGTGAGATTCACATATTTTAATACTTTACATAAATGGAAGAATGCAAAACATGTAGTTTAATATTTGGCTAATTTTGCTCACCATTAACTTTGTGGAATTCATCTTCCCCTGTTAATTCTCTTAGCTGACTACAGTGTTGCACTGTGTAAGTTTGCTAAACATTATTTACAATTACTATTGGGCTTTTGGGCAAGTTTGTGTTTGCTGCATTAGAAGCAGTTACTATATAAAGGTCTAATACTTCTTTGATGAATGTAAAGCTATAAAGCAAAACTACTTATACATAAAGTGTAACTATGTCTCATATTCATAAATAAACTCAAAAACATTTTCAAAATGACTATCACAACTGAATTTCTCAAGAGTATAGTAAAAGAGATATAAGTTGTTGTACATCCTTGCCTAAATGGCATTTTCCATTTGTGTTAATTGTAGCCATTCCACAAAGTATGTAGCAGTAATATGTTATAATTGAAATTTACTTTATTTCTGATTTTAGGATATTTTGTTATTTAATAGTATTTTGACAGTACTGTATTACTAGTATAGTAATGTCAAAAGCAAGTATGTGTTCCTCGTTTAAGAAATCTTTCTCTAAGAGCTGGGGAGATGGTTCAGTGGAATAAGCACTTCCCTGGCAGGTGCAAGTGCTGAGTTCAATCCCCAGTTCCACAAAAAAAATCTTTCTGCTATGTTTTCTTAATTTTGTACAGATTTCTTTTCTTTAATAAGGTTTATAAAAGTCTCTTATCAGATAGGTATTGCCTAAATGCTTTCCATTATGTTAATAGCATATCCAGTCTCTTGTTGGTATGTTTTAAATTGAATTTCCTAATTTTAGTGAGGTCCATTACACAGTTTTTACTTTTATGCACACATTTTTTGATATTTAAGAAATGTTTGAATGCTCTGGTCATCCAAATGTTGTCTATACTATTTTCTTTTATTACCCTCTTACTTAAATTCATCTAAAATGACTTTTGAATGTGTGGTGTAAAGTATAGATATGTTTTTCCTTCCATTAGTACATAATTCATTTATTACTATGAAGAAAAAATAATTTCATCATGTGAATGAGGCAATTAAAAAAGTGATATGTGAACACCAGTGTATTAACCCTATAAGAAAAGCATAATTTTTAAATCATTCAAATCCTCACTGTCATACAATAAGTAATGAGCATATGTCAATTTAACACATTTCTGTGGGAGCCAGCAAAACGGCACAGCTTATTAAAGTTAAATGTGAGGAACTGAAAGCACATAATCATGTGAAGGAGTGCTGAAGTATCACTCCTAGGTTTAAGAACTGGGAAGCATCTGAGAATTTTGTACTGCTTGTAAAATCCAATGCAAGCACAGCACAGTTGTGCAATTATTTGTAGAATGTATGACACTCATGAAGCAGGGGCAAAAGATAACTGTTCACTGATAGAAGTGTGTTTTTATTTTCTTCTTTGGTTTAACTAACTCCAATATCTGTAAAGCAATACAATAAAAGGTGAGAGTGTTAGAAAGGTCATGTTGTGTTGAATATGCTGAACACGCCAAGATTGCCTTTAACATTCCAGCATTAGGAATACAAAAAGAGATCTTTTAGCAAATTGTCATCTGGGAGCCAGAGTGTTTCTCCTACATAACCATCCTCTAGGAGCCAGAAAAATATTCTTCACAATCTACAAATAAGAACTCATCAAAACCAAAACAAGATCACTGCATAAACCTCAATGAGCAAAAGAAAAAGATTTCTTTTCTGGTTGAACCAGGGATTGAACTGAGGCCCTTGTGCTTGCCAGAGAAACACTTATTCTACTGAGCCATCTCCCCATTCCTCATCCCCTTTTTTAAAGAGGAATCTTTTAAAGCACCATAGTAAATTATTAGAAAACTGTTGAATGACAGTAGCAATGAAATGGTCACTGCCACTAGGACACTGGTTTGTAATTTGTGGTTACTTAAATCAGGCACTATCCATCCACAGATACAGACACAGTTTCTGCCTTTATGGTTACACCTCATAAGAATGACTCTCAGGTGCATTAAAAAGATATATCAGCTTAGCATGGTGGCACACACTTGCAACTCCAGTATTCAGGAGGCTGAAGTAGGAGGACTATTGTGAGTTTAAGACCAGCTTTGGCCACAAGGTGGGATTAAGGCATGCCTGAATATATAAAATTTATTTATTCTTGGAGGAAGACTAGAGAAAATTTAAGTCCCCAGAAAGCAAAAAATAATTTGCAATAACGACTTATCTAATGTATTTGCTCTAAGAGAGAAAGGTCACTGTCCTAGAGTCAGTAAGACACTTGTTTAGAATTTAGTCAAGTGATGTCAATCTGGGTTAGTGACACTTTCACACAAAACCACAAGTCAGTAGCAGATTTCTGAGTTAGGGGATCTCAAATCATTAAATTCTAATCAAAAATTGCTGCTTTTGTTATAGAAGATAATATTTCTATCTTTAAAAGCTCCAAGTAAATTCTCTATACTACTGAACAAGACACATTGCTATCAAATCTTGGTACGGAGTAGTTGGTACAAAATGTTCTCAAAATATATGTAGCAATGAAAAAGATCTACATATGATGGCCTGTGACACTTAATTGGATACAATTCTAGTATACTAGGTATTTTCTACTTTATACAAAAGTATGTGTCCATATGACAAGGTTTCTTAAATTAATGTCTATCATTCAATAGTTTCAAATAAATATTCCATAATAAAATAAGTAGTTTAAATAGGCATGTTCCTGAGAGTGACAGTATTACCTTATACCAGCTATCTTTTGTTAACTTTCTTAGTAATTAGGGGTACTTGCTTTATTCATTTTTCTTGGCATTCTCTTTTAATATTTTGCCATCCAGAAAACCCAAGATAGAAATTAAAGTGATGCAAGTTAAGAGGAGACTAGAAATAATCACATGATGAGGAAAAACAAAATATTGAATGACTCTGGTTATAAATTTTAATAATTATACCTTGATGTATTACTTTACAGAAGAGTAAATTCTTATTTACTATAATATTTTAAGTATTCAATTGATCAAATTAATTAAATATTTTTTAATCTTTAGAATATACTAGTTTTAATGACTTGAAATCTATTTTCACTAATATTTTATCTGCATGCACTAGACTTCATAAAGTATCAACTCCTTTTTTTAATATAGAATTTTAATTCCATCCTGAATGCATACTATAGGGAAAAATCACTGCAAGAAAAGCTCGCTGAAAACAAGTTCCTTGTTTCTATTGGATTTTGTTATGAAACCTCAGATCTTGCTACTCCAGTTAAAGGTACCAAATTCAGAGTTACTGTAGTTTGTCAGTGTGTAGGCTGTGCTTGATATGTTGTCATTGTCACTTATACTACATTCACTGTGAAGCCATGCATACTAAAATCCATTTTCTCACCCTTATATGACAGCAATATGATTGTCTGGGTTCATAATCACCAGTAGAATCCAATACCAAAGTACTGAATGCTGAGCCAACCACATATAAACTTCCCTTTCCAACTAAATTGGGAAGGTAGGACCTTGGGACAGTCACAAAGACAAAGAGCCAGCTACAGCTAGAAGATACCTCTTACTAATGAGAATTTTCTAAGCAAACCTCAAAAGTCGTGATAAACTGCCTAACATAAGAAACTTGCAAGCATCAACACAGAAAGAAAATTAAAACAAAAAAGAGAAACTGACAAGACATAGAAGCAAGGTGCAACTACAGACCTCCAACTCACATAAGACAAATCCAGGTGACAAAGAAATGGAGTGAATCAAATCTCACATGCCTAAAATTCCAGAAATGATAGTAGAAAAACAAAACAAAACAGAGAACAGATGATTAAGCTTACAGGAAAATTAGATTAAAAATAATCTCACAAGTTAAAAGATGATGACGCCCATAATGACGTACTTGCTCAGTGTCTGCAGAGAAGACATAGATTATTTTTTTTTCTTTTTTTTTTTTTTTTGTCTTTTTGAGACAGGGTCTCACTATGCAGTTCAGGCTGGCCTTAAGCTCCCTTTGTAGCTCAGGCTGGTCTCGAACTCACAACAATCCTCCTGCCTCAGCCTCCCGAGTGCTGGGATTACAGGCATGCGCCACCATGCCTGGCTGACATAGATTATTTTTTAATAAAAGAGCCTAGGAAAATGATTAAAATCATGATTAATCAACATACAAATTAATAAAATCCATGAAACACATCCAAAAAGACAAACAGGAAATTAGAAGTTTTCAAAGTTGAATAAATGAAAGTCAAGAGAGAATATCAGACCTAAAGGACAGAAGTACAGTTAGGAGTTATGGAAAAGAAGATCTCTTGGAAGTGGAGAGAGACCATGAAAATCAGTCCAATAGCTGCAAGATAAATCAAAGAGAACTACATGAGATTGATTGGAGTCGATGCAAAAGAAGGAATTATTGGCACAAACCTCCTCAAACATGCAAAAAATCTTTGATATATAGAAATCCCATTAGTCATGAAGAAACCTAGCATGAAGCACATAATAATCAAGATCATGGAAATTCATCACAAAAGCTGTTAGAGAAAATAAATGAGCTACAAAGGAAAATCCATTAGAATCACAGCATACTTCTCAACACCAACACTTATGCTAAGGAGAGCATCCAGGGAAGTTGTTCAAGGCCTGAAAGAAAACAACTGGAATCCTACATTAATATAACTTGCAATGAACAGAATTAATTAATGAACAAAAAAGATTCTTCTATGATACAGGAAGACTGAAGAATTTCTTGTCCACCAAACTAGCTCTTCAAAGTGTTCTGAAAGTGATTCTAGTAAAGATAACCAAGAACACCATTCCTTGAACACCAGTAAAATAAGACAACAGGAAAGGCAAGTAATTAAACAGATGGAAAAAATGAGAAATTAACAGAAGTTAAATTATACTAAAAGGATAAAATGATAAATCAGTATTACCCATTTATGTAAAATGATATGATTTCTTCAATCAAAATAAATAGGCTGGCATAGTGGATCATAAAACAAAATTCAACAATTTTTTGTCTACAGGAAACCATATTAACTCAAACAAAAATTCATAGGCGGAAATTCAAAGTTGGAAAGCAATGCTCCATGTAACAGGAGCCACTTCCTGTTTCTTCTTTGGAAAAAGCAGGGGAGGCACTCTTTTTGTAAAAAATGTGAATTACAAGCCAAAGCCAATCAAAAGAAAGAAAGATCACTACATACTTGTTAAGGGAAAACTCCAAGAAGGAGAGATAACAATCAGAAATATATATGCTCTAAAAAGTAGTGCACTAATGAACATAAAAAAAATCAAATAAGCACAATTGTAACAGGGAATTTCAATACCCACTGTCACAAACAAACAGATGAACTAAGTAAAAATCAACCAAGACACAACAGAACTAAACCAACCTATAAAAAATTGGACTTAGAAGTGGTCTGTTTTGTTCCACCATACAGTATAAAATACACACTGTTCTCAGTTGTACATGGGACAGTCTCCAAAATAGACCACACACTGGCTAATAAAACATGCTTACATAAATGAAATGAGTTGATATTATCCCATGCATATTATCAGACCATAGTGCAAAGAAAATACAAATCAATAGCAAAAGAAACAAAAAAGGTGCATAAACACATGGATATTAAAAAACACCCTCCTGAGCAACCAAAGAATTATAAATAAAATTAAAGAAGAAAAATCAACACTATTTACAATTAAATTATTATGTCAATACAGCATACCAGAACTTATGGACTGGAGAAAAATAGCTCTTCAAGGGAATATTATAGGGTAACCTCTCACATAAGGAGCAGGTAGAGTTAAAAAATAAACTATTGCTGAACCTTAAACTTCTAGAGAAAAATCAAATTGACTCAGACCTCATTCAATGGAGGAAATTAGGTTAGTGTAGAAATTAATGCAATTAATTCTAAGAACAAAATACAAAGACTCAATGAATTGAAGAGTTTCTTCTTTGAAATATCAAATAACCTTGAAGAATCCTTAGCTACTTATCAAAAAATTAAAAAAGGAAAGATTCAAATACATGCAATTAGGAACAAAAAGGGTGAAATAATAATGGTTCCTGCAGATGCCCAGAAGATCACTGATACATATCTTGAGAACCTTTATTCAAATAAGATGGAAAACACAGACAAAATGTGTAGATTTCTAAATACATATCAATTATCAAAGCCCTGTAATTAAGACAGAAAATACTCCATAGAATTATATCAGCCAATAAAATTGAGAAAGTGATTAATTCCTACCAAAGAAAAGCCCAGGTCCTGAAACATTCACTGCTGAATTATACAAGAAATTTTGATACTATCTAATGCATTAGCCTTCAACCATTTTTATATGGGAGGAAGACAGCTCAGGAGATAAGAGCTTACCTGGCAAGTGCAGGGTCCTGAGTTCAATCCCTGGTACAGCAAAAAAAAAAAAATAATAATAATAATAATAAATGTGAAGGAAAACAGAACTCCTAAAGACAATCCTAGAAGCAAATATCATGCTGATTTCAAGACCAGATAAGAGTCCAACAAAATAAAAAGAATTACAGACCAATTTCCTAAAGAACATAGAAGCAAATTTCCTCACTAATATACTTGAAAATGGAAAGCACCAAATCATCAAGAAGATGATACAGTCAAGGATGCAGCGCTTCCACTGATGCAGGGATGCTCCCAAACGTGGAAATTAATAAATGTAATACACCATGTCAAATGAGTCAAGCATTAAAATAGCTGTATTACATCAATGGATACAGAAAAAAACATTTGACAAAGTCCAATATCCTTTCATCCCAAAAATAATACAGAAAATCGGAGTACATTATCTTTATTTTAGTCTGATGAAAGCCATCTATGACAAACCAATAAGCCACATCATACTGAATTGACATAAAGGAAAGCTTTCATTCTAAAATCAGGAACAGGACAACAATGCCCATTATAACTACTTTTATTCAATATAGTCCTGGAAACATTAACCAGATCAATTATAAAAAGGAAGAACATAAAGACAGGAAAGAAAGAATTTAAACTACCATTATTTTTAAGATGACATGACACTCTTTATAGAAGATGCCAAAACTCTGCCAAAAAATTATAAATCTAATAACCAAATTCACTAAGAGAACCTGTAGCATAACATCATGTAACTCAGTGATGTCCCAAATTTTCTGATCAAGGAGATTATGGGGCCACAGTGGAAAGTGATCGACAATGGAAAGTGTGTCTGAGGAGAATCACATGCAGAGAAAACTTTCTCTCAGCCTTTCACAGAGAGTAAATTTGTCAAGCAATGGCCATGAATTATTCAAATGTCTGACACTGACAAAAGATCTACAAACTGCTGTACAGGATTTCAGGGTAAAACCTGAGGGGATTTGACTCACCTTGTCAGATACAAAAGTTGCATTTTTTTTTTATATAGGACTTGCTTTATCTTGGTCTTAACCATCCAGCAAAACAGTATGAAAATGAAGTATAAATGTAAAACCATATTAATATGCTTAACTATAAAGGGCTTAAGTCAACAACTTCTGACACTGCCAGCCCAACAGATAACCCACTAGTATTATAGACTACTGAACTATGTTGATTTATTTGCTGAATTCACGCACCTACAATATATGAATAGCAATGGAATATCCAGCTCTGATAAAAGTAAACAAAAAAGGGGGATATAAATGAAGGACAATTTTATAGTTAAAAATGTATATATATATATTGTATATATATAATACTTAGCATAGTTATACAGTTAGTTTCTCTTAGTCCAATGAGAAGAAAGCTTTGGACTAATAATGTTCAGATTGGATATCATATCTGCATCTATTTTATTTTTTGGCAGAACCTGGGATTGAACTCAGACCTTTGCACTTGCCAAGGAAGTGCTTATTCCACTTAACTATCTCTCTAGCCCCTCATATCTGCATCTTGTACAATGAATAACTACTACAAAGACAATATGCAATGCATTAATTGTTTTAACTATCCTACTAATATGTTTTTAAACTATTTTTTTGCTACCTCTTTCTCAATAAAATTAATATAAAACAACAAAACCTAATTCATTCCTGCAGCTTGATAGAAGTTCAGTACTCAATAATCAATGGCAGGACTGGCCAGTTAGCTCAGCAGATTAAAGAACCATTTTAGCAGATGCAGGGACTGGGGCTGGATTCCCAGCCTGCAGCACTGGCCCTGCCCCTGAGGCCCACTGAGAAGGCCACTGAGACTGAGTGTGATGATGTGCACTTGTACTCCCAGCACTTGGGAGGCTGAAAAACAGGAAGGTCACTAGGAGTCTGATCTGTGCAGTGAGACCCTGTTGACCTTTTACTAAATACTAAATAAAAAAATCAAAGACAAACTCATGAGAGTGAAAGTAGGGAAACCATGTCTTTCACACTAACATAAAAAATTGAAATACATATCTGAACTAGAAAACGGTCCCTAAAATTCATTCGGAAGCAAAAATAAGAGACCTAGAATAGCAAAAGAAATTTTGAGCAAGAAAGGAAGATAGGGGGTAAAAATTCTTGCTTGAAATTATACTACAAAGATACCATGATAAAAACAGCTTTGGAAAACAAACAACACAGACCAAAGGATCAATGAATGCAACAGAAGATGTAGAAACACTCTCAACATATTCAGCCACCTTATCTTCCACAAGGGGACTGATAACCTCACTGGCAGAAAGATAACTTGTTCAGTGAATGATGCTGGAAAAACTGGCTTTCCATGTGGCATAGATTAAAATTATACCCATTGCTCTCACTATGTGCTGACCTAAAATCAAAATGAATCAAAGAAAATATTAAAACAGAAACACTAAGTCATCAGGGAAAGGGAAAGCTGTAACCACTGAAGACATAGGAGTAGCCAATGACAATGAATAAAACCCTAGTCCCACAGGAAATATTACAAAGAATTGTCAACTGGATTCATTTTTTATTAAAAACACAAGAAGGGCGGGGCATGATGGCTCATGCCTGTAATCCCAGCACTTGGGAGGCTGAGGCAGGAGGATTGTTGTGAGTTCAAGACCAGCTTGAGCTACAAAGTGAGCTTAAGGCCATCCTGAACTGCATAGTGAGACCCTGTCTCAAAAAAGGCATAAAAAAACAAACAAACAAACAAAAAAGCAAGAAAAGATATTACCAAACAGAAGAAAGGAAAAACTTACAGATTTGTATTTACTTCCCCTCTGGCTGTTTCTCAGGAGAAAAGATTGATATCTACAAAATATAAAGAACTAAAAAGAATTAGACCTTCTAAATTCAAAACCTAATCCAAGGATGGGCATCTGTGTTTTCATAATCACTTCTCAGACAAAGAAGCAGAAATTGTTAAACAAATATATGAAAAAAATGTTCAACATCACTGGTCATTTGAGAGATACAAACTGAAACAATGCTAAAATTCCACATCATGCCAGAAAGAATGGCAACTACAAGAAATAAACCAATAACAAATGCCGGTGGGGCTGTGGGATGAACAATGCGCTTCTCCACTCTTGGTGCAGTGTACACTGGCGCAGCTACTGTGAAAATCAGTGTGGAGATTCCTCAAAAAAACAAGGGCTAGAGGTTCCGTCCAACCAGGCTGGCTCTGGTTTGGGTGTCTTTCCCAGTAGAGTGAAAGCATCGTACCACAGCAGTATGTAGACACTCACCTTCACAGGAGAACAATTACAATAGCCAAAGCTTGGCAGCTGCCTAAGGCCCACCTACTGATGAGCAGGTAGGCTAATTGCTACATGGATGAAGAGGACACAGTTCTTTTACGTAAGGGAGCAGTACTCCGACATAAAAAAGGATAAACTTGAGACATTTACAAGAAAATGGATGCACCTAGAGACCAACTCTTAAAGCAAGTAAATCAGACACACATGTGTAAATATCACATTGTTACTCTGTTGTGAGAAACTGAAAGCGTAAATAAGGACCAAAGTACTTAACAGATATTGTGAAATGAAAAGAATATTTTCATAGCGGAAGGGTCACAGGGATAGGGTAAGAGGGGAGGGAAGCAAGGGAAAGAAAAAAAATGAGGAAAACAAATTAATAATGCTTTTGTTAATGAAAAAAGAAAGAAGAGCAGAGGGGAAGGAGGGGAATGGGAAAAAATTAGTCAGTATAAGTCACGTATGAGTCAAGTTCCTTGTAATGAATGTGATCATTATATTTATCTAAAATGTACCAATAAAGTTATTTAATGATAAAAGTAAATGAATGTATCAGTTATTATATAATTATAGCTAAAATACAATTTTACATTTATAGTAGAAAGATTGGTGTCCTTTTTAATGTGCTACCCATGCATATAACTAAGTACAAAGCACTGCTCCATGTACTATCACTCTTTTTTCTTCTATCAACTTAAGCAAAGACCTCTACTAATTTACTCATTTCATGAATTAACCAAGGACTTTAAGTGACTGAAGGATATAGAACATGACCTTTGAATCTATAATTCAGAGAACCACCATTTCTGTAATTGTTAAAGGTTGTCAAATGATGAATATGAAAAATTTATACAAACCACTTATGATTTTGTCAAATTAAATATAATTAAACACTGTTTACTATAAACAACTAACTTTTAAAGTTAAATGAATTGAAAATATATGTTTATCTTGTTATGGTTTGTGTCTAGTTGTCCCCCCAAAGCCTCATGCTGTCATAAGGCAGGGACTCTAGAGTTTGAGACTAACTCATGATCCAGGGTGATTATGGGTCTTAGCACTGCTGGGATTATGGGTGCGAGTAATCCCCCAGCCCTGGGCAGATAGTCTGAATGTAATATTAGAGAATCAGAGAGACCCAGACTTTCTCTTTCTGCTGCCATTGTTGCAGCTACACCGCCATTTTGCACTCTTGCTCTTTGCTGCTGCCATGAGCTGCTGCGCCCTGCCTTGTGAGCCAGCCCAGTATGAACTGAGACCTCCAGCAATTGTGAGCTAAATAAACCTTTCCTTCCTTCATTTTGGTGTTGGGTATTTGTCCCAGCAATGATACTAGAGTAACTGAGACAACCTTAAAAGAATTAATAACTTTGAGATTGTGAAACCACTGTACAAGAAAAAGATAAATTCAAATAAGTAGATATTTCATTAGGAAATAACATTAAAATTTTTACATGATATAATTTGCATTGAATATATAAAAATATTCTGCTATAGTTAAGAAAAAGTTTTTTTTTTTTTTGTTTGTTTTTTTTTTGCAGAACTGGGGATTGAACTCAGGCCAAGGAAGCACTTATTCTACTGAGCCATCTCCCCAGACCCTAAGAAAAAGATTTTTAAATTCACTTCAATAAATTTTTCAGTCTTATTTACTCAAGTCTTTTAAAGTAAGTTTTTATGCAGATACAATTCTGAATTATTAGAAGCTTTCCAAAAGGATTTATAGCTATATGTTAGTATAGCTAACATGGCAGTCAGTAGCCTGATGCTTATTTGTAGCTTTCTTTTCTATGAGTGAGGATTGCACTTCCTCAACAACTTGTTTCTGCAGTGCACATGACTGACAGATTTAGATGACACATGGATTTCCAAGAGTATCCCCCAAATTTGTATCCAATTACTATAAATGCAACATTAAATTTACTTAATTGCTTCTTTGACAAGTCAATGATTTTTTCTTGACAAGCAACAGATAGTTTTCAGGAATTTCAATCTACATAGAAATAAATATGTGTATAACACCTGTAAGAAACAGAACAAACACTTGCAAGCTGAGAGAACCATATCTGTCTAATTTTCCTTCTGGAAACTTTTTCCATTCTTCACATCTATCATGAGGCCAGATTTCTGCCCCTGGAATCTCTAAAGCAAAACAACAAATATAAAACTAATAATTTTATTACTCTCCTGTTATTCCACCACATTGTTTTTCTTAAATCCTTTTCCAGGGGAAAAATCTGATGTCTGGAAACATTTGAGTGACACGGGTAGCCTAACTGGAGATCAGGGGTGGATTCCTAGTGGAATTTAGTGAGTGTAAGATGGGCCTTCTGCCACATATGTGACATACCACCGGGGAATCCTAAATCAAAGAAAGATCCAGCACCAATATCAATAGCAGCTTTCTTGCTGTTTAGGAAACCCTGCTGTCTTTCATGTTCAGTTTCCAAAGATGTTTGCTGAGACAATTTCTTCCACCCCAAGATACTGTTAAGAACCCAACAGCAAAGCTAATGTCATTTCTCAAACTCTTAAAGACGGTGTCGAGTCTTTTGAATTTTTAGTTAGAACACGTGAGAAACAGTTCTCAAGTTTTAAAAGCCACCCAGTCTTAATCTTAGTACTAAAGGCAGATGAATGTTATCAAATTTTGATAGTGAAGATTCTAAAAATTAGTGTATGTATTTCCGTGGCTCTGCCAAAATTCATCACTTGCTGGTAGCAGTCTAGCTCAGGAATTTCAGGGCAAGATGAAGGGTCTCACACTCGCTGTACTTCCTCGGCTCTGGCCAAGTCCATTGGAGCCAAAGAAGGCAAAGTAGCTGCAAGAATGGGCTACCCTGTGGCCTCAACAAAGGTGCAATATTAGTGAGCCTGAAACAAAATATTTCATATTAGATATGGCAATATTTAACATTATTTGTTATTACAAGGCTTATGGTATAAACAAAAAGAAAAATTGGATTAAAAGAAATAAAATGAGGGCCAGCCAAACAGCTCATAGGATTAAAGTGCTTGCTTAGGTAGGCGCAGTGGCCAGGGTTTGACCCCAGCTTGCTGTGCTGATCCACTCCCAGGGCACGCAGAGGAGTGATTGAGACTTGGCGTGGTAGGACGCTTCTGTAATCCAAGCACTTGGGAAGCTGAAAATAAGAGAATGATTAAGAGTCTGATCTACATAGTGAGAGCCTATAGACCCTTACTAAAAAATAAAAATAAAAGACATAAAATGAGACTGGGTATGGTGACACACACCAGAATTCCCAGCACTGGGGACACTGAAACAGGAGGATCACTACAGGTCTGAGCTGTGCAGTGGGACCTGGTAACAAATATGTAATTTTTAAAAAAGACATAAAAGGTAAAGATAAACAATAAGGCAAAGGGGGAAGAAACCTCAAACAGAAAATAATTATAATGTTACATTATAATAATATTATAGAAACACCTTAAACCTGCATATACTCTTTAAAATCTGAATGAGACTAAATTTAGGTGAGCTTGTCCTGGAAATTGTTGTTGAAAATTATAAGATGTGAGCATATTTCATAATAGTTTGCATATTCTTTGAAGTGCTATGCTGACATTTACCATTTTTTGTTGATAGAAGTTGGATGTTACAAAAGATATATACAACTCAAAATTTATTTATTTATTTATTTGTTTGTTTATTTATTTATTTATTGTGATACCAGGGATTGAACTCAGTACTCTGCTTTTGCCATGCAAACATTCTACTGAGCTATCTCCCCAGGCCTACAACTTAAAATTTGTTTAAAATAATTTCATGTAATGAAACCTTTATAGATAAGTAGATGCAACTAGAGTCTATATTCATGAGTAAAATAAATCAGACCCACATGTGTGATAGTCTATATTCTCCCTACTGTAAGAACCTTAAAGATGAAATAAAACCTGAAAAGCATAATAGATATAGTAAAACAGAGATAAACTTAATTTAAAGGTTGAACAATGAAGATGAGAAAAATGACAAAAGATAGGAAAAAAAGGAGAGGGGAAGACATGCAAGTATATACACAGGATGGCTGGTATGGTCATACTAATATTTTCCAAAAGTCTTTTGAAAATAGCAGTTAATGCACAGAATTTTCATCTTGACTAGCTTTGTATGCTGACATCTGCGATCTAAGCAATGACATTGAGGAAAGCAATGTGTCATACAAATACCTCTCATCTTGGTCCTCTAAATGTGTACCATTTCGAGCATCAATTTTTATTATGTACTCATTAAAAGAAAATTAAAAAAAATAATAAAGACAAGAAATAATTAAGGCTTCTTGAAAGCAAGCCTTCAATAATCAATTATTTCTCCAAAATTGCATAACTATATCTGTTAACCTGAGCAACAGATTTGAAGAAAAAAATAGATGTCAGACAACCATTGTTAAATAGCTGCTATTGCTTTGAAAATCTGTAACATATGTATTGTTGTACATTACGCTGTTTCATTTTTATTTCTACTTTTTTTTTGCTCTTTTCTTTTACTCTTCAAAATAAAACAAAATTTTAAAAGATATAGTATTAAACAAAACTTAAAATTTCTTGTGAATTTTTTCCTGAAATTTTACAGTGTGAAATTTCCAGTTTTACAATACATATGACAAGAGTATGAAAAACTTTTGCAGAGACCATGTCAAGATATTTGTTGCTTTATTTTATTTTGTAGATAAATATCAGTTTTAATCTGTTTCTGCCTTTCTTGAACAATAAAAAATAGGGGCAACCTGCTCGAGTCCCCCTTCTGTCCCTCTCTGACAGAAGCTTTTCTTTCCATAAAGTTTTACCCTCAACAACAAGAAAAAAGAAATAAACAATAAAATAAATAAAAATAAAAAATACATAGTATTTTAGCTATATCATAAATATATTGAGTACATGCAATTAAACAATTATAGACGTAGAAATTTTTGAATTACTTTAACTTGTTGAAATTTGACAAGAATGAAAAAAATATCATTTATGCTGATATGATACTAACCACAATGAATAAACATATTTTCTTATGATCTACACAGATTTTATGTTGACAAAATTCAGTTTAATAAAATGAATTTTGCATCATCAAAGATAAAAATGCTTCTTACCATTAAAAATCATTCAATTAAGCTGAACTGCTGCTCTGAATAACACAGTATCTCATCTTCTTTTCAGGTGAGCAGATCTCGGATATAGAAATTAAATTTTCAAATTTGACTAGTGTAGCGGAGTCCTAATTCTGCTTGCTTCGCAGACATACTTAGCATCAGTGACCTAGAGATTTTTAATATCTAATTATTGTTTTAAAGGCATCATAGTTCAAAGAATTATTTATTTTCATTCATTAGAAAATGTTCAAATCAATATAACAAATTACACGCATATGATGATTTCTTTTAGGGACTTATTATCTCACGGGTGCTACTGAAAGTAATTCTTAAGTGGTATGGAGCACTGCGAGTCTTAAACCTGGGAGAATGCTTTACAGCACACATCTTCTTTCACATGCAAGAGATGAGCTAATTTAAAGTAAATATTTTTGTTATAGTTCCAAGGTTCTGCCGCAGCTCCTTGCAAATGTCACCTAACCTTTCTTTCTTTCTTTATTTATTTCCACTTAATGCTTAGTGTTCAGTGTCACAACTTCTGCACAACTTGCTGAGCCTGGCAGCTTTGGGGAGAATCCCTGACAGCTTGTCAGGCCCAAGGCAAATGCAAGTAATCTTCCTCCTAGTAATTAATAATTAATTATTTTTCATTAATATGAAAAGAATGATGGTTTGGAATAATGTACTTAAAAAGGAAAAGTAAAGCAAAGCCATGTTTATTTCAAAATGTACCCTATAGTTCAACCCTTTTACAAGTCAAGCTAATTTGGAAGCTAAGTGTGAAAGTCAAGAGTACCAAACCCCACCTTCGCAGGCCACAGGATGGTCAAAGCACCCCTAAGCCCTTTGTCTTTAGGTAAACTCTGAACTCATCCTGAAGTTTAAATGCAGTGTAAGTTATCTCCCAAGGTGCAAACGAGCAAAACAAAACAATAGGCTTGTTCCTTAGAATGGCATGTTTTCTCTTAAGAGCCTGAAAATGGCTTTGTGCAAGGCTGCATGTGATTACTATTATCTACGCTGTCAGAGATATTTGTTTTCTGAACAGTAAAATTTTTGTGGTAAGAAAGAAATAAAGAAAATGGAAAAAAGGCTGATAAAATCATTTTAATAAATGTGAATCATTAGACATTATTTGTATTCAGGTTTGCTCTACAGTTATTCATAGTGTCAGCAGCTGTAATGACAATGTGTTGAATACTTACTTGATAGGGAAAAGCTGAAACACCTTTTTTTTCTGACATTTGTAGAAACGGTGAACAGAAGAAAAAAATGTCCTTTAAAACTATTGAAACTAATGACATTCTCCAGTGCTAAGGAGGCAATACTCCTTCTGCTCAAGTGGAAATCATTTCAGAATTCTTCAGTGCAGGAAGAAAATAATCCCTTTACAATCGGTCTGTTCAAATAACAGAAGATGTAACTAAGCTTATCATACATATATGAATATGGGTCAAGGCTTGTAAATACGAATACGCATAGATACATCTTTTCTGACTGATATTGCATTCAACGTTTATTACAAGAACAATTCTCCTCAGTAATGTACTGCATGGGATGATTAAATCTTTAAGGTCTCCTTTCTCTGTCCTCTGTCTGTGTCTCAAATTTTAGCCTGTTTGTTTTTTTGTTCATGCACACTCTTCTAACTTTGTCAGACTTCTTCCTGTGGTCTCTGCTTTGAAAACTCCCTCTACCTGCCCTTCTCTCTATAGTTTTATGCCTCTTGACAGTGGGGATAAAAAATAACTTTTAACTTTGATCAGGTGATTTGAGGCACAAAAAATGTTTTTATGATATTAAGTGTAATAAAATTAATGCAAAACAATATAAATATGTAATTTTATCCTATCTGGTATAGAACCTTTAAGTTTTCTGAAGTACTTTTAGTACTTTAATGCGTGTATCTTTATTTTTTGAGCAAATCCTTTGTTTGGAGACAAGTAATACTTTTGAGGCTAAGAATTCTGGTGAAAACATTATTGCAGTCATCCTTTACTGAGATTAGGTAATTTAGGTGTAGAACAGCAGCAATACTTGTACCTTTTCTTTCTTCTCCTTTTTTTTTTTTTTTTTTTTTTTTGGCAGAATCAGGGATTGAACTCAGGCCCTTGCACTTGCCAGGGAAGCACTTATTCCACTGAGCCATCTCCCCAGTTCTGCTTATACCTTTTCTTAATGAAACCATGTAATATTTACAACTATAGCAATCAGTAGAATAAAATAAATGCATATTCATAATGAAATCATGTCTACTAAAACACTTTGGAAACAGAGAAACTAACAGAAATCAGTATCATGCACTTCTCTGTATATGACACTGAAGAACTGTGTTGTAGCCAAAATTCTGTGATATTAAACAAATAAAATTAAATATATCACATGTCTTTTGCCCAATGAAAGCATAGGGAGCACAAAACACAAAAGCAGTTTATTCATTTAAAAATGCATATTTTTATCAAAGTTGATAGACTCATCTTAGCAGTGAATTTAGTATTTCCGTAAATAAATATAGCAGATGTGTGTACTTACTAATATGTGAATACTCTGAACTTTGTATAAGATTATATTTAGTTCATGGGGGAGATATTTTCATATCTATTGTGACTGTGATTTTCATTACAAACTAAAATATAATAAGGCTATTAACTCATTTCTACTATAAATATTATTATAAATTTTATATCCATATTTAAAAATCACACACTGTCAATAAGTATGATAACAAAGAAACTTTAAGTCTTTGTAAATCAGTATTTGTAATTTTCACAATGCACACTCATTATTTTGATTTTTAAAATATTATTTCTATAGTCATAAATGTATATAAATTATAAAAGTTGAATGTAAACCATCAATAAAAATTATATTGCTTATTGAAAATGATGGTATCCTAATGTAAACTTTACTAATGACTTGCTTAATCATTTAAAATCAGAAAATTTAATAATGTTAATTTTAAGTAAAATATTTAGATTCAGTATAGATAACTGGGAGATGATGAAAATTTGCTTGGAAATCGAAAGCTGTGGATTAGAAGCCTAAGCACAGTTCTTATCATATTTTTAACACAAAATTCCTACAAATATTCTACTTGTACCAATAGTCTATGTAAACAGCCACCAAAGCACTACAAAAATAATACCCAACACAGTGACATCAGCTAACGGCCGTACGGAAGCAGGTACAATATCGCAGTTGCTCTGCGTCAGTCTCATGTCTCACTATAAATTGCAAATTTCACAGAAACAGATTTGTCTAAAATTTCCACTACATCATGCCTGTATCTGCGCTGCGCATCTGGAGCTTGCTACATTTTACAATCTCTGGCTGTTTTTTTTACAATTTATTTGAAAAAAATTGTTAAACATATTGTTTCACATAAAAATAATAAATAATATTTTCAAATTTGTCTCAGAGGTGAAAAACTCAAAGAAATCATGAAAACATCCAACATTTTTAGTCTGCAATTCAAAGTAGCTATTTTATCCAGCCATGACAAAAACCACACTTTCTCATCTATTTTACTAGAAAATCAAATAAAATATTTCCTATACCTTTGAAAAGGTACAAAATACCATATCACACATTCTCCCACTTGTCTATTAAATCCACATATATGGTCCCATTTGATCCTTATGTGTTTTGGTCAGCTTTGACAGGATAGGTACCACTGCTTCACTTACTTGAGAAAACTCAAAAAAATTGTGTGTGAGGTATTCACGTAGCTCATGTTGGTTATATGACATCAGTATTTATTGCAGCTTTCCAGTGCTTTCTCTCAGCATTTAGTAACTTACATGTCAGTGTGTGCTATAGCTAGACTTTATATTGCTTAGTCACTCTCAACAAACATTATAATTAAATAAAATTTCTTTCAAAAAATAATTTGATAACTTTACAATAATGTATCTTACAGCTACTTTCCATATTAGAAAATTAATATGTTAGTAATTTTGTAATGTAAATTAAACACTAAAATCACTTTAAATTTTAAAAAATAAATTGATGTAATGAAACATAATTTGTGAATATATAAAGATTAATATTAATTCATTTATAACTATAAGTCAAACATACATATTTCTGTAATTATTTTAAGTCAAATTATTTGTACATAAGTATAAATAGACTTTTTGAGGTTCCAATCTATTGAATAAATTAATGAATACTATTTATATTGAGATAAAAATGATTGCATTATCAGAAACTAAAGAATAAGAAGACTAGCCAGGCATGGTGGCGCATGCCTGTAATCCCAGCACTTGGGAGGCTGAGGCAGGAGGATTGTTGTGAGTTCAAGACCAGCCTGAGCTACAAAGTGAGCTCGAGGCCAGCCTGAACTGCATAGTGAGACCCTGTCTCAAAAAGACAAAAAAAAAAAAAAAAAAAAAAAAAAAAAAAAAAAAAAAAAAAAAAAAA
>PVKA01025954.1:0-21004 GCA_004027165.1 Ctenomys sociabilis
GGAGTCGGCCGCGCTGTCTCTGGCCGGTCTCAGGAGCTGGGCGGGGGCGGGCGGGATGGAGCAAGATGGCGGAGTCGGCCCCAATGCATTAATTTTAATAACTGTTCTATTATCCTGTTTTGAAACTATTTCAGTGCTATTTTATTTTCTCATTAAAACAAATAAAATTAAAAGAAAAAGAAAATGCACACATTATTTTAAAATCTTGGCTCCATTTCTAGTCATCCTCAAAGACCAGAAGCTCCATAACTCTGTCATTCTAGGCAAATACTATAATGTTTCACAACTGTGGAAAAGGATAAATTAGATATTTTCTCTCATAATCAGTTTCCTCATCTATAGATCAGACTGTTAAATATTCATCAGGTGCTTTACATATATTTTGTATGGACTGTATACAATAATAAATATATTGTATAATAGCAATATATTTATTTCTGCTCTATGAATGAGGAAACTGATATACAGCAGTTAGGTTTTAGGATGTTTTTCCTTCTCTACTAATGTGAGAAGAGTATGTTTTTCCTTCTCTACTAATGTACAGAGTATTTCTCTTTATAGCTATCTCCCAGTCTTGCTCATGTGTTCATTTCTTTTCCTGTTGGAGAGAACTTTTGGTAATAATTCTTCCATTGCACAGCACCAGGCAATAGCAATCACAGTGGCTTCAATCTTTCCTTGAAATGTTTGAGAAAGAGAACTTGCAGAACTGCCTTAGGAAATTGACTGTATTCATAGCAAGGTAGAGAGAATTTGTTGGGATTAATGTCAATGTGTCCTTCACAATAATCTAAAAAAGTTATTTAAACACTCACTAATTTTTAGCACGTTTACACAAATAATAAACTTTTGGCACTATATGGAGGATCGTGGTGGTTGGATGGAACTAGAAAGTTAATGTTAAGAGACTGAAAGTCTGAAGAAGGAAAACTATGCTACTTCATAAATAATTTGTGTTCAGTGCTTTAAATTTTTTAAAGGAAAATGTATGGATTTTTAATAATACCTTGCATTTCAAGAGATTTTTCAGTCTTAGTATTCTCTATCCTCCTAACCTTAGAGCTTCCTATTTTGAACCTTACATTCTAAAAATGTCGAAAACAAAACAAACTACAAATCCACATTACTCTCCCAAAGGGAAAGTGATAAAACACAAAAATGCCCTAATTCCAAATAATCTTTTAACAATCACTGATCTTTTTACTTCCTTTTGCAAACACATTAATAAAATACAATCAACATCTCTTTTTCGTTCCCTCTTCTTATTATTTAGTCCATTGCAACAAGATTCCTGCTTGTGACTATTGATTATAATATTTATGACAAAGTTCATCAGTGACTGCTTAAAATTCCTCCAGTGAGTCCCATCTTCACGCTGGGCTTGATGGCTGTAAGCATTAATGACCCTCCTCAGTGTTTTAATTAATAGTCTTCCCTCTTCTCCTACTCTTTGATGGAATCCTTCTAAGACACCTCTGTATGCTAACTTTTCCACCTCCTTAAATGTTGGCAGACAGATGCAGAGCCACTGTGAGGAATTACTTCCTGCGGACAGCCTGGTATTCCCTGAACAAGTCAGAGAACATTTCTCCTACTAGCCTGACCCTGTCCTTTCACTGCAACTGGGTTACTAGAACAAGCCTACTCTATATTTCTAAGTTCCCAAACTCCTTTATATTTCTAAAATATGAATCTGAATGGTTTGTTTTCTTAAATTCACTGTCCTACTCCTTTAATCCCCATATGTCATTCATTGATAAGTTTTAGCGATGTAATTGTGACATTTTGGGTGGGGATCTCTCTCTATGTTTCCACCATTTGTGTTTTGGTTGGATCTTAAATTATGTGTTACTGAGATTATTGCTCTGATTTCCAATCTACCTAAAACCATGTTTTCATTCTCCATCTTCATACTGTGACTGATCTGCCTGATGGTGCCCATCTTATCTCATACTGTGTTTCATTCACTTTCATCTTATTGCTGGGAGAAGATACCTGACACCCAGAATTAAGTAAGGAAGGTCTATTTAGCTTACTGTTTGTGGAGGTTTCAGTCCATACTCAGCTGGCTTCAAGGCATGGAGGAAAAGGCAGAGGTCAGTAGTTCATGGCAGAAAGCCCCAAAAGCAACAAGAGCAAAAAGAGAGGAACAGTGGCTGCCGCAGCTAGCAGTTCTCTCTCTTATACAGCATTCAAGATATCTATGGCTGTAGCACTCACACACATAATCCTGGCACTGGATTGAGAATTAATCACAAGATCTACAAGCTACTGCATGACTGCATGAGGCTTTGGGGGGACACCTAGACACAAACCATAATGTACTGCTATGGTTTCATACTTAAAGTGGTTCTCAATCCTACCCCCCAAATTTTTATTTTGCTTTACATTTTGCCACGCACTTCTGCCCACACCAATAATTGATGACCAGCCTTATGTTCATAGCTACTTTAATACTTCATGCTGTTTCATGCCTCCCTGCATTTTTTCCTTAAATCAAAGATGTCTACTATTTCCATACACTTAGTTCCCTGCCATCTTTTGAACATTTGCAAAGGCACTACTGGGGATAGTTACGTGTTTGCTTTATATGTCCCTGATATCTTAAGACTAAAGCAAGAATTCTAAGTTCCCAAACTCCTAAATACCACTACCCAGTGTATCAGTTAGTTTACATTTTACACAAGCTGCTTCCCAGGCAGCTAAATGCTTAAGAAGGAGAATCTCATCTCCACTACATGGTTGGCTATCTTTGTTCATTTATATGCTAATTCAAATGGAAAGCCGTATGATGTAATGATGATGATGGTGATTCTAGAACGCTGTGTGCCTAATACCTTTTTAATACATAACTCAATATTGCAATTCAGGGGCCAGCCGTAAAACCTGATGCCTTCTGTTGTTTTTCAAATCTGTGGATTATTTCCTTAAGAAAATATTGTCAAGCATTTAATTCTCAGTTGAAGGAGCGGCAGGTCTTAAACTCTATTTTGACTATTTGGGCTTCACAATGGAGAAAGTTAAATGACTATGGAAAATAAGAACAAAACCAATGCTTGCCTACAGTATGAAATTCTTCCCACTTACCACAAAACATAGAATTCATCAGTGGAAGAACTACTTTTTAATTACAAAGCACACTGAAAGTGATCACTGAAAGAATGTTTTAATAAAAATCCGTAACAAAGCTTTTAACTGGTAATTTTTCACAGTACTAATGGACTCATATTTTTATTAAATTACCTTATAAACATGAAAGGGATTTTAAAACACTTCTTATACAGATAGTTAATTTTCACTCTTTTAATTTACTGAAGACAGACCATATGAAAAATTTCAAGATTACCTAAGTTTCTGAGCCAATCTGTGTTTCATATGCTACAACTTAGATAAACAAACAAGCATTTGTATTTCAGCACATTTATACTTTCACATTTCATAAAGTTTAATTTAAGTTGGTAGAACTCCCAATTGAAATAATTACCTACTTTAAATCTATATTACTCTTGCAATGATCTTTGAAAGTGGCTGGAACGTAATCCACACTGATAGGCACAGTGCCATCCATGGTAAGACTTCGACCAGTCCTATTCAGGAAGCCCCTATCTGTCTGCTTTATTCTGTAGTCATTAACTGTAATATATCTCTGAAACTGAGGTACAAATTTGAAAGTACAAGGATAGTGTTTTTCACATCTCGATGTTCTCAAAACAATTAGCATAAAATCTACAGAAATCAGGCACAATGTAAATGTTTTTATTTCAAGAGATACAGAAGTAACTAGAACAGTGTAGCACAGTTTTTAAAATGACATGTTTTCTAACTATTAAAAGATTCAAAGTAGATGTCTAAAATATCTAGAGGCTAGAGATAGAAAAGTGAAACCAAGCTTTACAATCTGGTGTGTAGGACATGATATCAGATGGCTTTGGGGAAACAAAACTGCTCTGTATTTAAAGGGGGGAAAGGCATATGATACAAGCTGTTCCTAGATGGAAACTCTTCACTAACTCTTGAAATTATCTGGATTGATTTCAAGAAGTCTCACAGAAGATGAATAAGCAGAAATCCCAAAATCTTTAGAAATGAAGCAAAGGTGAAAGAGTTAAGAAATACCCATACTTTTGTACTAAAAGCCCAAGACCCTAGTTCATGAAGGTATTGGGCACTATCCCAACTCAGTACTCGGGTTGATTTTCTACTGGGATATTGGTAAATACAGAGAATCTCAGAGAATTAAGGGAATCCAGCCTTCTTCAATTTTTGAGACTCCTGATGTATTGTCAGTTGTTCTCAGCATCTATCAGAAAACAATCTCAAGAGCATATAAAACAAGCATTTATTTATTGCTCACATAGCTCTGGATCACAGAAAGAGCCTGAGTTTCACATTAGTCATTAGTTCATTGATCCTGCCTGAGGCTACAGGAAACAGGAGACTATGAGTAGAGTTTTGCTCTGTGAGACTCTGTGTCTCAGGCTAAACATTCAGTGGCTTTTCATGAGCTGTCCCTACTTTAATTACAAAGTGAGAGAACAATGGTGAGAGAACACGTAAACAAGCTTAGCTCCTCAAGCACATTTCAAGCCTTTCCCCAGAGCCAACTGCTTTCCATTGGTTATAGGGAGTCACAGGATCAAACCCAATATCTGGGTGTGGGAAAAATATCAGCTACTATCTACAAAGCTATGTGTGACAGTGCTACAGGCAAATCAAGATGATAACAATAATTCAATTTTTCACACCTGTACATTAAAATGGACAAAAACTCTAGAAGCCCCTTTCAAAACTTTTATGTATTCCAAATATTTATATTTAATTAATAAATACTTTCAACACAACAAATAATAGCATACACAGCCTTTTGGAGATACTACATTTCCAACTGTGAGAGTCTCCTTGACTGTATGGTTTGGATAAGGCTCTTCTTCTAACCTTTCATGCCAAACACAGTAATTCTGAAACTTTAAACAACTTAACCATTACCATAGTGATGGCAAAAGAAAATTTATTATTGTTCAAAAAGCTGAAATATTATTTTTTTACATCAGCAACTCAAATCCAAATCTTAAATATACATGTCTGTGCTTATTAAATCTATAGCCTATAGATCTGAATGCTTAATAGCATGTGTGTCTTACTCATCATGTTTTCTGATCCTGCAATAGATAGAGAATTCCCAAAGACCTGGGTGAAAAGTATTTAATGTAAGATCTTAAAGGAAAAAAACAAAACTCTCATTTTTATGCCCCCAGTTTGTAATGGTAATGAATAACACATAAGGTGGGAGTGAAGCAGTTTTACAAAGAATGAACTGAAGAAAGCAATTTTTCCTTTTGAAAAACCCAACAGTACAAAGAGAATGTAAATGGTGTAAATTTTTATTACACTAAGTGACCCAGAGTGAATCTGACAACATTCATATTCTGTCAGACTGTAAGTAAAGTCCTTTTATAGTTCTTTGGTATATGTGGGGGAACATAATAGTATAAGTATTTTCTCAAAGTAGAATGCAAATGCATGAAGCCGCACTCACTGACTTGTTAATTTAAAATATATCTTAAGCACCTACACTGTCCCAGAAACAATCAAAGCCCCTGGATTTATAAGGAAGATAAGGATGTTTCTTGTTAGGGAGCTTATATTTTTGAGGGAGAGAAAGATATCAAATTCAAACTAAAATAAAACACTATAATACACAAGGAAACAATTTAAAGGGATGCTACAATAAAAGTAAAAAGTTTGATTTACAGGAATATGGCTGGGTAGCTACATTTAATTTCATGATTAAGAGGTAACTTTGAGACCTTATGTTTTAAGTTGAGACGTGAAATATAAAGAGAGCCCTTTGAAGTTATGGGAAAAGCATTTCAGGCAAGAGGGAGCACCAGGTGAGAAGACCTTGAGATGGCAGTGTTCTTAACAGAGTGAAGGCCAGGGTGGCTGGAGCACACTGGCAGAGGAAATTGCATGAATGTGATAAGATAAAGGTCGTGCTTTATCATGCAGAGCTTTATAAAACAGGTCAATGTATTTGTATTTTAACTGTGCTGAGAAGACAAATGAACAGAGAGGAGTGACTCTCTTTGGTAATTTGATCAAATTTAGAGGAATCTGACATGGTGAGAATATTTATTTTTATTAATAATTAAAGCTAGTCTTAAGGAATACATAGAGGTGAGGCATTTATGAAATGTCACACAGATAAACATAGTTTACATGTTAAATAAATCTGGATTTGCTAAAACCCATCAGATATCGGCAACTTTTTTTTTTAACACATTACATGTGATTTTAAAAGATAAAATAAAACATTTAGGGCTGGCCAATTAGTTCAGCAGATTAAAGCGCCTGCAAGCAGGCACAGAGGCCCGGGGTTGATGCCCAGGCCGGCCATGCCAGCCCAGCCCGGTCAGGTGTGCTGAGAGAACAATCGAGATGGGGCGTGGTGGCGTGCACCTGTAATCCCAGCTCTTGGGAGGCTGTAAACAGGTGGGTCACTATGAGTCTGATATAGTAGTGAGACCCTGAACACCCTGTAGACTCTTCCCTGAAATTAAAAAATAAAATTGATGAAGGTTACTTCTTATAATCTGAAAAGAATGTCTTCATTCTCGGACTTTCCTAGAACTATAATCATCATTAAAATGACATGCTATACTTCGAGAGCAGAGTATAAAATGTAAGCTGTGGGGCTGGAAGATAGCTCAGCGGTCTAAGCCCCTGTATGGCAAGCCCAAAGAGCTGGATTTGATCCCTGTTACCACATGTCTTGCCTTCCTCAGAACACTCGGGTATACTGTGGAGGTCACTGAAACTGGACGTATTGGTGCATGGCTATAATCACAGAGCTGGGGAGGCCGAGACAGGAGGATCACTATGAGTCTGAGCTGCACAGCAAGACCCTGTAACAAATAAATAAGTAGATAGTAAACAGCATAATTTTGTTGTAGTAATTCAATAAAACTGAGGAAGCCACCATTTTATATATCCAGTGAAGGCGTTTAACTTCCTGGGTCATTTTTTTCTTATTTATAATCTGAATGAAATGATTGTCATACTCACCAGGTTGTTGAATGTACTATAACATTGTGTAAAGTAGTTTAGAAATATGAAGTGCTACATAACTGCTTGAAGATGACTTTTTCTATAAAGAAACCCTGGACGTCTACTTTCCTAACCATACAACGAAACACTGTCACATTACATGAGCGTTATAATAAAGAAATTGAACACAAATTTTCTACATAATGAAGGAACAGTTGATTTAAAATGAATGATGTCAAAAAATTCACATATTTTGACTTTTACTTGACATTTTCATATTAGCTGAAGTCTTTGCCTATAATAAATAGCTACTTAGTCATCTAGAAAATCAAATTAAGTTGGGCCAAAAGCCTTAGAATAAAACTGTCTCATAAACTAGACTGTACTCTGAATAAACTATTCAGGAAAGGAAATATATGTATTAGAGGAAATAGTAACCTAAGGAAATCTCTTAAATTTATTCCAAAATTTATTTTACTGAACTTTGCAAAAATCTTTCATCAGTAGACACAGTGTGTGACTTTAGTTTATTATTTTCACTTAGGACCACAGTTACCACAGCCATGAGGATAAGAAGGATAATCCTTGCTCTATAGCTCATAAGCTGATTGTGATGAAATCAGATCTGTGGGTGTTTATTAAATATATTGCTTGTATGTTTGCAAGTAATAAATGGCAATGTGAAAATTGTTTCTTTTTTATTACTTTCACTCTTAGAAACATAAATATGTTCAGCTGTTCATCCACCTTACCTAACTACCTTTATGAAGGTATAAATACTCAGTGAATTCAATATTTGATAAAGAAATATTTTATGCATTTAGTACATAGTCTACAGGGTCTATAGGCTATCACTATGGAGATCAGATCATAGTGATTCTCCTGTTTTTATTCTCCCAAGTTCTGGGATTACAGGTGTGCTTCACCATTCCCAGTCTCAATTGCTGTCTCAGTGCACCCTGGGGGCAGGGCCAGCTTGGCATGCTGGGGATTGAACACTGGGCTCTGCACTCTGTAAGCAGGTGCTTTAATCCACTGAGCTATCTGGCCGGCCCTAAGTATGACTGTGAATCATTCTTTATTTTTCAAATGAGAAAACAATATCTAATTTGTAGACATAGATTTGTATAATAAAATATTATAAATTAGTGAAATCATTGTGTTTCTTTGGTAGTATATTGCAAGGTTGATAAATATTAGACATAAATGCTAAATGTCTGGTTTATTTGCATAACTGGCATCCTCAAGTATAGATAAGAATCATTAGTAACTCCTCAAAAATGAAATTTTATAAATACATTTCAATATATAATTTAAATAATATGCACACATATCAATTAGTGCATATTTAGTATACAGAAGAACAGGTTTTGCTTCAGCATTCATGTAGCATACTTTGATCATTTCTACCCTTCCTTTACCACCTGCTCTTTTCTCTTCCTACTACCTGAATATTTATGTATATTTACTGAGTCTTGTTTGGACAATTCAGATCAATATTTTTAAACAATAAAAGGAAATGCAAAGGATAATTCTGGCCCTGTGGACATAGAAGTAAACATTGCTAAATCTGATACATATGGAGCTGGGCGAATAGCTCAGTGGATTAAAGTGCCTGCAGGGGGCCAGGAGATACCTCAGTAGAATAAGCACTTGCCTGGCAAGTGCAAAAGCCTGAGTTCAATTTCTGGTTCTTTCAAAATAAAAAATACAATACAATAAAATAAAATAAAGCACCTGCAAGCAGGTACAGGGGCCGGGGGTTTGATTCTCCTGGCCTGCCATGCCATCCCCACCCACTAGGCATGCTGAGATGGCAATTGAGACTGGGCGTGATGGCTCCTGCCTGTAGTCCCAGCTCTTAGGAGGCTGCAATTAGGCTGACCACTATGAATCTTATCTAGTAGTGAGACCCTGAACACCCTGTAGATCCTTCCCTAAAATACAAAAAAAAAAAAAAATACAAAAAATCGGATAATATATGTATAATGTTTGTGTATATGTTTGGATAATACATAGTAAAAGAATGCAGTTTTTTTTATAAAATGAAATTTTAAATCTTTCTTTGTAATTTTATTTTTATTTAGTGCCCATGAGTACATGTTTTGTCTATCATTTATTATCTACTTTGATATGTATGATCACTTTTCTTAATTATACTTTCCATTCAAACTTTGTCATGGCACATAATAAGAAACAATAAAGTAAGAAAACAAGAAGTGACAGTTCTCAAAATCCATAACGAAAAATGGACACATGGAAAGTTTATCAGAAAGTATCAATACCTTAACTCTCAAACTCAAGCACAGAGACCACTGCAGTCTACTGGAAAGAGAGCAGTCAATGTAAGAGCAGTCATGCAGTAGAAGAAGTGGAGCTTTTGTTTACTAAACATGGGGAACCGGGAAGAAATCCAATAGCAAAAAGTCTGTGCTTACTCTTGGGGTGGAATGGAGGAGAAACATTTGGATTCTAGAGCAAGAAGGTACTTAGTCAAACATAACTTATAGTCCTTATTTCTCCAAATACAACAAGTTCTCCCCCACTCAAAGCTTTTAAATAGCCATTTGTGGTTGTGCAGGTCTATAATCCTGATGACTTGGGAGGTATAGGCAGGAGGATTGCAACACTGAATCTGTCCCAGGAAAGGTAGGAATATGCTGCTTCAAAATACAATACAATGCAATGCAATGCAATGCAAAAATGCTGCAATGCAATGCAATGCAATGCAATGCAATGCAATGCAATGCAATGCAATACAATACAATACAATACAATACAATACAATACAATACAATACAATACAATACAATAATAAAAGAGTAGGAGCATATCTAAGTGATAAATACTTGCCTAGAAAGGGAGCTTCACTCTCTGTACTGCAACAAGGGCGGGGGTGGGGCACGTTTTCCTCTGTGAGAAAACATTTCACATCCCCTTCCCATTTTTTGTTGTTGTTTTGCTTTATAATTCTCCTTTTTTGACACTATTTTCCTGAGAAAAAACTATAACTTCATAGGTTAAATCAGGTCACCTTATATGCTGTTAGCTTTTGATGCTTAAAAATGTCTCAAATTATAACTATGCATTTTATTTATCTCAGAATTCTATGAGTCAGTGTTTTGAGCAGGGTTCCGCTATGTGGTTCTTCTGCTTCTCTGCTCTGTTTTGACTTACATCTTGATTGTCCCATGGTGAGGTCAACTGCTTGGTCTTGATCTGCTTAGATGTGAATGACCATTTATATAGCTAAGGAGTGGACTGTCTGTGAAATGTAATATTTTTATTCATTTCCGTGCTCTCATTCTGCAGGAGAAAACCAAATGATCTCATGATGTTTTCAAACTTAAGCAAATTTCACTGTGTAAATCATTTTTAAGTCTTCTCTGTTATATTTTCTAAATACCGAATGACTAACATATAGCACAAGGTGCATCTAAATTAGATTCCTTCTATTGATGGAAGAGTTTGCAAAATCATTTTACAAGAGGATGAATACAGGCAGAGAAAGTATTCGTGGTTATTTGATCAATCTACCAAACACTTGCTCATTATGTTGTAGAATTTTTTTTTTTTTTTTGGCAAAACCGAGGATAGAATTCTTTTGATAGCATTAATATATGTAGGATGCACTTATTTTCCTGGTTACTTGTATTTATCTCTCTCCACTATTAAATTATAAGACTCTAAATATCACTTGGTATATATGTCTTGATCTAGCTAGGTCTTAACCAACCAGCAGAAAAGTATAAAAATTAAGTATATATCACGGGACCATAATATTAAGCTGAGCTGTAAATGGCTGTGGTCGACAACTTCTTTGAATAACTCACTATTGTTGTAGAATGCTGGACTATGTTAGATTGTGGTGTGGAGTTCAAGCACCTAAGTTAGTTGAATGACAACGGAGTGCCCACCTTTGACAGGTGTAGACAAAGGAAGGGGGTGTAGAAAGAAAAAATCATGATGTGTGTGTATAGACAGTACAGTTGGGATAGATAACGCTGTGCTTCTACATAATTCTATGAGAGGCAAGATCTGCACCAGTGGTGGTTGGACAGGATATTATGTCGGCTTCTAGTACTGTGGTCATCCACTAGGAAAATAATTATTGAATTTTTAATATAATTCAGGTATAAAAAATAAGATAAGTAGGCAGCTACACTCTTAATTTACTTATAAGAGACATCTGCTAAAATAATATCTGTAAATATAATATCATGTATGCACCTTGTATGATACCAAAACATTATGAAAACAGTTTGCAATGTATTAATTTATCGAATCTGTCTTGTTAAGGTGTCTTGAAACTGACTGATTGACATTTGTAGTTCAATAAAATTAAAAAAATAAAAAAATAAAAAATGAACTGTTAAGTTGAAAAATAAATAAATAAATAAACATCATTTGAGTTGAGCTTGTATTTATTTATTCCAACATTCTATTTTGTTTGCAAAGCCTACGTTCTATCTAATAGACTGACAATTAATGTTTGAATAGTAGCATCAATAATCCAGGAGCTCTGGAATAAGTCTCACAGATGTGTAATTATTTATAGTGATTACTAGATTAGACAAGAGAAATATTAGAGAGGTTAAATAAGCTATTTGAGAGATTTGATAACAGAAAAAGTAAATCATATTTATTTAATCTATATATTTAGTTATAGTAGAAAATGAATCTTACAGAGATATGATAAGAATATGTGAAAGTAACTATAAAAACATATATAAAACTTACAATGGTAACTATCATTTAGATGCTATGAATAGTTTGTTACATATATAGATTAGAAATATTCCTATGTTTTCAGAACAATTAAATTAGATTATCAGGGGGGCTGGGGAGATGGCTTGGTGGAATAAGCACTTGCCTAGCAAGCACAAGGGCCTGAGTTCAATCCCTGGTTCTGAAAAAAAATTAGATTCTTCATACTAATACAATCATCTACTCTTTCTAGTATATAACTATCATGTTTTATCACTTCATCATCAGAATAAAGAATAATATTTCTGTATTACCAGTAGTGTATGTTCCATTTCTTAGCCATTATTTTATTGATGTCATTTTCTGAAGTGATACTTCAAATCTTCAGTATCCAGAATTATATTAATAATCAGATTATTTTAATAACTTGTTTCTTATCTTGGAATAAGGCTCAGTAAGCCAATCCACAAGCATTTCTAAGATATGGGATCTAATTTCATTTTTAAGTTATTTCGTTTTGCAAACATTCATTTCAGAGTAAGCACATGTTTCCCAGTGATCCATATGGACAGCTGTTCAGAAGAGTCAGGCTTCTACATGCGAACAGTATTGTGGCATTCATATCAATTTAAGCAACATAAGAACTGGAATCCTTTATAAATCTGCTTTGTTTTACTGATGTTCTTATTAATTATAGTTTCATAATTTGAAGATGAAAATCTACAAAATGAAGTCACCAATGTTTTTATCAGAGGCCTAGTTGGTATAAAATACAGTCAGCTTTTGATAGGCCCAAAGAACAATTTAAAAAATCTCAGCTGCATGAAATCTTGGAATCTTATTCAGTTTCATTTTGGGAAATAATTATTACACGAAGACCACCCTGCTTCACTTTCAGGGTTCTAATTATTTTATTCTCTCACCTCTGTTTTATTCAAGTATGTCTAATTCAGTTGTTGACATATTAAAAATGTTTTTGAAAATTTAAACAGAATTTTCAAGTTTTCAAGGCGATATTACCTCAAAATACAAAGTATTATTTTTATTAAGTTAATGAGTTCTCTCATACATGAAGCTATCTTTTAAAGTGCAGAATTCCTGAAGTCAAAGAAAGATGATGCAAATTTAATTTTATGCAGGATAATTAAATTTCAGTGCAATTTACATTGAATAGGAAATACATAAACCATGACCAATGAAGATAGATGTTGAAATATGTATTACTGTGGGTTTTCAAATAACCAGAAAGCATAGTCATAAAGAATGCTATCAATTCTCAACCCTTTAGAATCTTTATAAAATACTGGATTCATTCTCAACTAACTTCCAATCTCTTTTCCTGAATTTTGTTAAATCGTTACTTGTTTGTAATTTTCCATACTTCCTTGAATAAGGGAAAGAGATAAAAATAAATGATCAGAAGACTGTGCTACACAAAACGACAACGAGAAGGCACAAAATGCAATCTCAGACCCCAAGCCCACCCATAACAAGTGCAGAGGACCCTAGCACAGAACAAATTGGGAATCACACAGCTGAAATCAATGAATCAATAGCACCTGAAATGAAGAAACAACTGCAGAAAGATATAGAGGAACTCAAATCGGAAATAAAAAAAGAAATCTTTGAATTAATAGCATCCAAAGTAAAGAATCAAATGCAGAAACATATGGAGGAAACCCAATGCCCATCCAGAACAAGTGTAGAGGACACTAGCTCAGCTAAAATCTATAAATTAATAGTGTTGGAAGTAAAGAAGCAACAGCAGAAAAGTACAGAGAAACTCAGTGCAGAATTTAAAAAAATCCTGAAATAAATAAAGAAAACTAAATTCATAGCATCTAACATAAAGAATCAAATACAAAAACATATGGAGGAAACCCAATCTGAAAAAAAAACCAAAAAAAAAAAAAAAAAAACTCTGCAGTAAAAGAATTAATAAATGCTTCTAAAGAAGACATTGATAAAAAAATAGAGGAGATTAGAAAAATGATGGACTCCTTTAATGAGCAATACAGGAAAGAAATAGATCACATGAAGCAGAGTCAAAGAGATGCAGGGGAAATTTAAAACTCAATCACAAGCTTGTAAAACCATTTGAGTGGAAGTGAAGACAGTTTCAGATATTGAAGACACTGGTGCAGCTAGTGAAAAGGTAAGAAAAGATCTCTCAAAATCAACTAGGATGCAGGAAAGAATAATTCATCACTTGCAAGATGATGTAAAGATGAACAACTAATAGGTATCAATGAAAAAGGAGTCAATATATATATTTTTATAATTTTAAACAATATTTTATTTATTTATTATTTGGTACAGGGTCTCACTATGCAGCTCAGACTCATAGGGATCCTCTTGTTTTCAGCCTCCCCAGGACTGGCTTACTGACCTGTTTTGCCATGCCAGATTAATGGCTGGCACAGCACCCTGGGTTCCAGGGCCAGCATAGCATGTGGTATCAGTGATCAAACTTGGGTCCTTGCACTTGCCAGGTAGGCACTTAGACCTCTGAGCTATCTCCCCAGCCAAGATGTGCAAGTTTTTGAAGAGGTCAAAATGAATCATCATATTCCTTATACATAGCTGATAAAGATGATCCATTATTGAAAAATACATGTTTTCATAGAGAAAGAGTGGACTGGGTGGATGGATAAGGATGACCATGACATTGTCATGGACCACATGAGCCAAAGTTCCTATGACAATGAATTGATCATGAAATGACTCAGGGAATGAAGACTTCATTGGGTTCAATTGATAAAGAAAAGAACAATGTGAGAAAAAATTGACTAGTCAGTGTTTGGAATGATAATGGGAACAAATGGATCAACCCAATGTTAGCACTAGGTCTGAAAAATATTGCAAGGGTCTTGGCAGGAGTGAAATTGTAATAGACAAAATGCTACAACATATTGTGAGATATACAAAGGCTGAACTGCAAGTATAACTTTCTGTATGGACCAATAGTTATATTTAAAAATGACTCCACACTAGCTCAATGGAATGCATTCATAAGTGTGCTGTGCTCAGCATGGATTTCTCATGCTCACTGCAAGAATGTAAAAGACTTCTGAAAGAGCAAGGGTCAAAATATGGCATAAATTTTGAGCCCTAGTAGATGTGAAGCTTGTTTAAGATTCCAATTTAGAAATTTACTATTGAACTCAGGTATTATATCATATAGTAATAAGCTGAATGAGATTGTGAACAGACTTGCTGCTCTCTTCTCACAAACTAATTGGAATTGCCATTCAACAGTTGGCTTACTGGTTTCCAGGCAACGTTACACTTGTTAGCAGAGCACAAGTCAACCAGAACAGCAACTGTACACAGTAACAAAGCAGAAATTTCAGCTGAAATTTTGCAATTTCTTATTTATTTATTTATTTATTTATTTATTTATTTATTTATTTATTTTATTCTATATAGTTGGTACAGGGTCTCACTGTACATCTCAGACTCCTAGTGATCCTCCTGTCTTCAGCCTCCCCAGCGCTGAGGGTACAGGCCTGCATCACCACACCTCCATCTCAGTAGCCTGCTCAGCATCCCAGGGGTGGGGCCAGTGCAGCATATGGTGCCACGGATCGAACCCAGTCCCTGAGGTTTCCTAAAGTGGTGCTTAGTCCACTGAGCTATCTCACTGGTTAAAAGATGCTGGGTTTATTTATTTATTTATTTATATGTTGGTACAGGGTCTCACTAGGCAGTTCAGACTTGTAATAATTCTTCTGTCTCAGCTTCCTCAGAGCTGGGATTACAGGTGTTCACTAGCATGCCCAGTTTTGGTGGCCCACACAGTGTGGGTCTGGCAGGGCATGAAATATTGCGATTCAAGCCCAGGTTCTTGTGTGTTTACTTGGACTGCCAAGCTATCTCTCTATCCTTTACAATTTCAAACCAGAGAATTGTATAATGCAATCTTTGAATTTCAGAAACATTTAAATTGGCCTTATATATGGCAAAGAAAACCAAACTTGGACTGCTCATGCCAACACTGCACAATAATGGAAATAAAGATAGGGACACCTCAACAAAACAGAAGATCAAAAGTATACTAGACCTGGGTGAGTTGTTGTTACAGGAACATAAAACATTGTCTGATGGTTGTCTTTACTTGATATCTGATTTCCCTGTTAAATGCACATGTAAAACATAGAAGCAACTCCTAACAAAACAGGAAGAGAAGAGAGCTGACAAGAATGGTCTGCTACATATAAAAGACATAAGCACACGTGCTGTCAGTGTCAGATACTTCACACAGGACATGGCATGTGCGAAGGCCACCTTGGGTGTGATAGCTGAAGCCAAAACTCCTTGGTAGATTTATTTTTTCTGCCTACATTGAAGCTTGTATAGGTTTTTATTTCTAATGTTATCTTTTAAGTTTTGTAACCAAGCATGCAGCTAGTTTGAAAATGTTGATATCTATTCTAAACACTCATTACATATTTGATACATTATTTTATTGACATCTTATTTTGCTACCTAGGTGTAGTAATTGAATTAAATGTTTTTGTTAAGTACTACTGATATTTTCATTGTTGCTTATATGTGAATTTATTTCTGATATATTTTGTTTTTTTGTTTTTTGTGTTTTTTTGTCTTTTTGAGACAGGGTCTCACTATGCAGTTCAGGCTGGGCTTAAGCTCACTTTGTAGCTCAGGCTGGTCTCGAACTCACAACAATCCTCCTGCCTCAGCCTCCTGAGTGCTGGGATTACAGGCATGTGCCACCACACCCAGCTTAGTCTTTCAGGTTTGTAAACAAGTACTTAGTTGATGTGAAAATGTTGATGTTTATTCTAAATGTACAACACATATCAAGAATTTAATACTTTATTTTGTAGATATTTCATATTTTTGCTAACTGGACATTGCATAATACAGTAAGAACATCCTGATAATGCAACAAGACCAGTCACATGCTGAGTATGTGCTACAAAAAGGAACAGAAATTAAAACACACATGTTGTCAGTATAGGTGATGCATGCATGTGAAATGTGCTATTATCCGTGCAGACTGCTTTGTGTGTGCTAATGGAAACAGCTTTTTCTTGTAGAGTGTGATTGGTATTTAAATTATAGTTCATGTTGAAAATATTGTTCTTTTCCAAGTTTTATATGTCAAAAATCAGTGAATGTTGAAAAGTTTGAAGCTCTTTTATAAGCACTCAATATTAATATTAAAAACGCAATACTTTATTTTTGATATTTTTCTGTTAAGCATTCATTGTTTAATATAAAAGCCATAAAATTAAAATCAATATTAATCAATAGAAATGCTCTAAAGAATAAACATTGGTGTGGTATGCACAAAATGCCATAAAAATGACATCTAGCTGCTGATGTGAGAGGATGTTGTCTAAAAGGTGAAATTAGAGGGATTCGACTCGAGAGATCAGAATTTGGAATATAGCAGTTAAACTTATCTCTCATTATTTTTAAGGTTAAGACTAAATTTGATTAAATATAGCTGCAAAAATATCCTTATGAAAAAATATTGACTCAACTAATTTTTTTGTAGATTTGTATTTTTGTCAATTTTCAGAACCCCTTATAAGAGAAGTAGAACATAGAAACTGAGAAATGATCTCTAACTCTATGTACTTGTTTTACTATTTGAAATACACAAAGAAACATTGCATTGAAGAAATCTTAGAGTAGTTCCACAGTAAGAGACATTTTTGAACTGACCAGATCATAAATAAAGATTGTTTTTTAAAAAATGCAAAAATAGCAGAATTGAAAGTTTCATGGAAACTCAATATATCACTTAATGTGTCCTGTTGATATTGCTCTGAGAAACTACTTCGTGGAAAAGAGAAATCATCAAATAAAAAACAAAGTGAGATCATTTGTATCATATAAACAAATATTTGAATGAGCTCATGTTGGTATCTGAAAATAATGAAATATCATTTTGTAACTGCACTAGAAGTTTTAATCTGGCAATGTCTTTTGAAATTGAAAGATGTAATAAAGACATATTTAGCTACTGTGTAGGCATAGCATAAATAATGTTGATGTTTATTCTAAATGTACAACACATATCAAGAATTTAATACTTTATTTTGTAGATATTTTATATTTTTGCTACCTGGACATTGCATAATACAATAAGAACATCCTGATAATGCAACAAGACCAGTCACATGCTGAGTATGTGCTACAAAAATGGAGATATTTGTGTCCATTGCTGGTCTTCACATTCTTATGGATTTAAGAAAAGTATAAAAACAAGGTATATAAAATATATTGAAAATTTATATATATATATATATATATATATATATATAAATTTTCAATATATTTTATATACCTTGTTTTTTTATATATATATATATAAAATACCCATTATACACACACACACACACACACACACACACACACACACACACACTGCATTCTTTGCTAGTAAAAAAAGTGAAAAAGAATGTATGTTCCTAATATTTTAGTCATTACATTCCTATTCTGGGAATAAAAGACTTCTTAAGCATGTGTTTTGCATTTTGAAACAATTTAAATTGTATTTAAATTCTTCATTTATCAGCAATAGGGGCTTAACAAAGTTTTAAGCCCATTAGACTGTGTTTTCTTCTGTACCATGAAATGAAAATTCCACTGATGAGATTTACCTTGCTGAATTATTATAGAAACTAGTGATAATTGTTTTCAAAGTGAAAGGATGATAAATAATAAATAAATAACACTTAGTATTTCATGGTATCTTTTTATGATAAGTATTCAGAAAACAGCAAAACAAAAGGGTGATGCAAGAACTATATCACAACTGCAGTTTTCTGAAGCTTTCTTGCTGTCTGTAAAACTAAGCATTTTAAGTTTCCTGATTTAAAAACATTTTATTTTGCACCACATGCACAGATACACATCCCTGTACTTTAAGGATCTGTGAATCACTATTGCTATAAAACCAAAAGATTATATTATGTATTAAAATATTAAAGCAGTGATGAGAGCTATTTTATATATTCCTATTCCTCTCCTGGGTACTCTTCCAGAAGAACAGAAAACATCATACTACAGCAATGGTATATAAATATAAGCATATATATATATATATATATATATATATATATATATATATATATATATATATATATATATATATATATATATATATATATATATGCAACCATGTTTATAGCAGTGCAATTTGCCATAGTTAAATCTTGGAGACAATCCAGATGCCCACAAACACAGAGGAATGAATAATGAAGATGTGGTATTTTTACACAATGGAGTATTAGTCAGCTAAAAAATTGGATAAATTTGAGGTTTTTGTTGGTAAATGGATGCAACTAGAGACCATATTCTTAAGTAAAACAAATCAGATCTGCACGTACAAATATTGTATTGTCTCCTTAGTGTGACAACCTGAAAGAGAAAATAGAATCTGAAGGGTACAGTAGGTACTGGGAAAAGGGAATGAAATTATTCCAAAGGAAAGAGTTACTAAGTTGAGGAGGACAGGAGAGTGGGGGAAAGAGATGTATCTAGGTATGTAGGCAGGATGGTTTGAACAACTGTGCTATGGATTTCTGCTGACCTATGGAAAGAAACAGATAATGCTTATTTGTTTTGTCTCTTTTTATCAATTGTCTTTTTTCTCTTTTTATTTCTTTTTTCCTTTAGTAAGGGTCTATGGGTCTACAGGGGCTCACTGCTCAGATCAGCCTCATAGTGATCTGCCTGTGTTCAGCCTTCCAAAGAGCTGGGATTATAGTCATGTGGCCAATGCCCAGTTTCAATCTCTGGCTCAGTATGCCCTGGGAATGGAGTGGCACGGCACACCAGGGATCGAACCCCTTCTGCTGTGTCTGCCTAAGCAGGCACTTTAATCCACTGAGCTATTTGGCCAGTCCTTAATTTCTTATATATTTGTTTCTTTTTTGCTTTCTTCTTCTTGCATATATATATCTAGTAATATGAATAACTAGTTGGAAGACAACAGTGTATTATAACAAATACTGGGAAATTCATATTATTTTGTTAAGTGAAATTCTGTATCATTTGTAATTTTCCTGTTTTAAAACTATTTTATACTCACTTGAAAAAATACACATGTGTATTTCCTTATTAAAATGTTCTCTGCTTCTGTGTTTGCTTAAATTACAAATATCATTTAAATTGTATGACAATAAAACTCACAGAAAAGCAGTAACTCTTCCAATTTTCAATATATTTTATATACCTTGTTTTTATACTTTTCTTAAATCCATAAGAATGTGAAGACCAGCAATGGACACAAATATCTCCATGCTTTCTCCTTTCCATTTTTATAATCTTTCTCTGAAGAACAAGATCATCATTAGACAGTGAGACTTCAGTGTCGTGAAGTGTGGTAGTCTCAGTTGTATGTGTCTGTTATCTCTTGTAATTTATTTCTCATCCAGCTGTGGTCTACTCACAGCTATACCAGTTTACAAAGTGGTTGCTACTAGTTCAAGAGAAGATGGATACAGAAAATGAAAGAAATATTTAGAAACATTCTGGTAATGTCACATGGTCACTACTATACATCGGATATAGGCATATCTTTAGGAGACTTCTCTATAAGAGAAAGTAGACAGGTAAACCCTCTTTTTGCACTTTCCCTCTGTGCAATAGGACAATGTAACATTGAGTGAGTTTTTAATCCTTCTTTGTGCAAGAACTAAAATCTACAGAAATACTGCGAGAATAATAATTTTAGATTTCTGCTTCAGTATCCCATTAGGAATGATGATAACAAATTTGATAGTTTGATTATGCTGCTTCCTGATTCACTATACAGTTGCATTTCTCATACAATTAGAATATATTTTGTGTTTCCTTGTAACTTGAGAAAACATAAATATTGTTTCTTATTTAAGTTAGTGGCATGGGTGTTTAATGCCATAATTAATTACAATTGTGAAGATTTATCACTTCTTGTTTTCTTACTTTATTGTTTCTTGCTATGTGCCAAGACAAAGTTTGAATGGAAAGTACAATTAAGAAAAATGATCATACGTATCAAAGTAGATAATAAATGATAGACAAAGAAACATGTACTTATGGGCAATTAAATAAAAATAAAATTATAAAGGAACATTTAAAATTTCATTTTATAAAAAAATGATACTGCATTCTTTATTATGTATTACCCAAACATATACACAAACTTTATACATACATTATTAGATTTTTTGTTGTTTTTTGTATAGGTTTCAAATTTCAATATTTCTTCTACGTTTTACTAAATGAT
>PVKA01025954.1:21104-32384 GCA_004027165.1 Ctenomys sociabilis
TTTTTTTTTTTTTTTTTTTTGACAGAATTGCAGATTGCATTCAGACCCTTGCACTTGCCAGGGAAATGCTTATTCCACTCAGCCATCTCCCAGCCCCTTAATCACTTTTTCAATTAGTTATTAAATGTTTCACCGCTCATTTTGAAACTAAAATTGTTCTAAATATAGCCAATGATAAAGCCCCTTAAGGCAGATTGTCTCTTGTGTCTTGTGATATGCATTGTTCCCTGACAACTTTATTATTTTCAATCACAGCAAGATTGTTCAGACTCATTTTTTCTTGAACTCAGCCCCAGTATTTCCCCAGGAAATTATTTTCTTCTTAAGGGGAACATATATAAAAATTATAATCTGATTACTCATTGCTAAATGTGTCACACATGTACACACACACATACAAAGTCACACACTGTTACTGCAGATTATGAGACATCAACCTGAATGGGTCAATGCTCAGGTGATTAAAGCAGAGTCATGGGTATATTTGAAAGGTTCATGGTTTTGATATTATACATGGTCTCGACTTGGTGTCTGACATTGTTCTTCCCCCAAGCTTTCTATCCACCATGAATTAAGCCTCTTTGCTCTATCGTGTCATTTTGCCTGATGTTTCTGGTTGGGAGCAAGTTAACATAGACTGAAATACTATGAGCCAAATTATACCTCTCCTCCTGCAATCAGTTGCTGTCAGCTCTCATGTCTCAGTGATAAGAAAGACTAATACGGAAAAATAATACTAGCAAACTAGAGGCATTACCAGACCATATACTTCAGAAGGATTGGGAAGTCATTCATGGGAGAAGTTTGGAAAGGGTTGAGGATGCAGGCTAGAGAAGGCCTAGAAAGACATAAGCAGAGCCCAGAGGGACATATGGGTTAGAACCTAAAAGAAAAGAATGCAGTATCAAGGCGATCCTAAAGCTGGGCCCACAAGGCTTCAGTTGGGAAGGAGGAGTCCACTCAAAGTTGGAGGAGAGCCCACGCATGCTGCCTTCTGGCAAAGAGCTTGTCTGCATCTTGTTCGTGGAAACTCTTCAGGAGACTGAGATTAAGGGTTGTGAGCTAATTAATAAACTGGAGAAAACTTAAACCAAGTAGAGCATTCTACTTGTGGTATGAGCACTACAGGGCACTTTTAGTCAGATTTATGGTTGATTTATAGTTGGGGCCCAAAGGCCGAAAAAAAAGTGGAAAACCTGAACTTTGCTCTAAAAGGACTGTTGGGACCAAAGGCAGAATGAGCTTCAGCAAAAAACAACAAAAGAACTCAACCCTGCTTGGAGCCAGCTGACCATAGACTGAAACCTTCACAAGCTGTGCTATAAATAAATTTTCCCTTGCTTAATTTTGGATCTGAGGTGTTTTGTCCCAGCTATAAGACAAAAATAACTAACACAATATTTATATGAACATCACTAAAAGATACATATAATAAGCATAAAAACACATAGAACAGTAATTTTAAATTTTATTTACTCAATTAAAATTTTCTGTTAAAAGAAATCAGTGGCACATTCTGTAATAGCAGTTAATTAGGAAGCTGAGGCAAGAGGATCATAATTATGTTCAGAACTAGCTTAGGCCATTCAGGGAAACCGAGGCTCAGAAGACAGGAAATATGGTGGTATGGCTAAGTTCTTTCTGGGTTCAGTTTTCAGTACTAAAGGGAAGCAAGTAAGCAAACAAAATGCTATTATTATTATTAATTATTATTTTATTTAGTACAGGGTCTCACTGTGTAGATCAGACTCAGTGATCAGTCTGTGTTCAGTCTCTCATGAGCTGGAATTACAGGCATGCACCACCACACCCAGCCTCAATTGCCCTCTCTAACTTATTTGATAGCCTCTCCACAGGGGTGAGGCTGGCAGAGCATACCAAGAATTGAACCTAGTCCCTGCCTTCTACCTAAGTAGGTGCTTTAGTCCACTGAGCTATCTGGCCAGCTCTCAAAATACTTTTCTTAAGACCGCTATGTTGAAACATACAGTAGAGCTAGAATCTCTAACTTATTCAATAGCCTCTGGTCACAAGACACAATTCTCTCTCAAACTATTTTTTAAGTTATTTTAACAAACAAAAAGACTTCAGGACTTTCAATGGACTATTTCCTTTTTTCGGATTACTTTTGTCTCTCTTAAGTATGAAAGGAAACAAGTAGCAAAGTGCTTCCATTTGAGTATCTCTTATAACACACAGAAATGAACAGTCATATTTCTTTAAAAATGTCAATAAAGAGACCCAGGCCTTCTTCGTGGCTTATATTTTTAAAAGTGAGGAGTGGTAAAATAATAATTTCATTAACAAAAACGTCTCACCATTTATTGACTGAATGTGTCTGTGCATAATTTGATAGCTTCCCATAATCCTTCAGTAACCTGAAGTTTTAATGTCAGAGTTTGTTCAATATTTTCCAATAGATATTTTAGAATGATTTTTTTAGAAATAGATCTCTTGCAATTTTTAGCTAGGCATACAGCCTTGCTAGTGGAGATGGTATTACTTAGGATCCTTTACAGCCATGACCACTTTTAAATCTTGCCTTGGCCAGTGCAGAGAACACAGGGTATCAATTGAACATTCTATGTGACCTTCTTACCATGGAAACATCTTGCCGTCATTTTCGTCTTCTCATCTTCTCTTGGCTAAAAATAATGAGACAGAAGCTAACTGGCCTACTGCACACTACTCTCCTCTTGAATATTTTCATACAGCCAGACACTAAATTTCTTATGTAAGTCAGTGTTTTCTTGTAACACTTTGGGAGAGTCCTGGTCACCTTCTTATCACTGGGAAACAATACCTCATACAACCATCTTAATGGAGGAAAGCTATATTTGGCTCACATTTTTAGTCCTTGATCAACTTTCTCCAAGTCTGGAAGGTAGAAAGGTCTAGGTGGAGAAAATCTGCACATGTCTTGACATCCAGGAATCAGAGAGAGAAAGGAGGAATCCTTCCAGGTCATATTCCAAGTGACCCAGACCTCACCTCACTATAGAGAATCAGCTAGAAGAGGGCTAAAAATTTGATCACCTGAAAGTCCCATCTAGGAGTACATGAGGACTTTGTCCAGGAAAAATTGGGAAAGATAAAGGGAGATGTGGTGTCCTGTTTCTCACTCCAAAACCTGGTCCTTTTATCCTTCCCAAAAGCAGGAAAAGCCAGACCCAAAGGCATAAATTCTTTAACCCATTTATGGATGGTTATCTCAGTGTGATTGCTGTGAGAACCTCACATATACAGAAATACCAATTTGTTGGCTCTTCTTTGTTAGTTACAAAAAATCTCAGAAATTTTTCTAGGGACATATGCAGTGATTCAATCTGGTTTGTAGGTGCTGAGCTTACAAAATACTTTTCTCAGATGTCCCATCGCGTCTGCAGAGCCAGGAAGCATGCACTATTTTCTTATGCTAATGGGAGGTTGGTTCTTAAAAGAAGCAGTTAAATTTCCTCTCTCTTAGCCTGTAGCGTGTAAAGTATCACCAGTGTATTAGGAAAGAGACTGATAGAATCTGTTTAATTTTCTCAGTAGCCTAATGAAGAAAGTGTCAGACAGTGAAAGTGCTCACTGCTAATATCCCAGACAATACTGACTGCAAAATTTTTCCTCACGGAGAGAAAAATATAACAAATCTAGGCCAAGAAGAGCTATTTGGTTACCAAGCAGTGACTTGGAACCAAGGCAGCAATTTTCTTTCAATCCAAAAAAGGAAAAGTAGTTTGCTCATGCGCTTCACTCAATTAAAATAAAATGCATGAAAACATTAAACTGTTTTCTCATTGGTGTCAAAGTTGTAGGATGCCTAAAGAGAAACTTAACATGGGGCATGTTTCAATCATAAAAGCTACTCTGCTTTGTTAGTGTTGTGCTTAGGGAAGAATTCAAACCCACCAAGTACTCTAATGTACCCCAGATGCATAGCAGATTCAAGAAGCAAAACACAAACAGAAATCTTTATTAGATTTCCTTCATGCCAAAGCTGCTATCATCAACTAAAAACAACAAAATATTTGAAAGGAAGCTGGACTGGTAAGAAAGAAAATTGCTACTTCTGTTTGCCAAGAAATGTGTTTATAAAATGCTGGTCAGAATGGAAATTACCATCAAATTCTAATTCCTCTTGCGAAAGTCCCAACTGAAGAACAGTGTTTGTCTACACAACGGACACACATTTTGACTAAAGCAGAGTTAATTGACAATATTGAGTTCTATATCAGAAAACATTTCATTATATATTTTATTATATATTTTGGAACAAAATATTCCAATAACATTTTGGAGTTGAGAATAATTAATTTTAAATACACTGACTCTTTCCTAGTGGTTTCATTGAGGGATAATTAAAATATAATTAGTTGTATATAATAAAAGTGTGCAATGTAATAAGATATAACTTATAAAACCATCACTGCATTTAATATGCTGAGCATCTCTAAATGGTTCAAAGTCTTCTTTGCCAAGTTTACTGTGTCTCGCTCCTACTTCTTCCGGCTCTATCCCTCGGCAGTCACTAATCTCTTTCTGCAAATCTATATAAATTCATCTATATTTTATATGATTATCTACTAACTTGGACTACAAATTATGTCTCATTTCTGGTGCTAATCGAAATCTGTAATGTTTGGGCAACCTTTGTTTCAGATATGGACCTTTATTTCTTTGTTACTACTGCTGTGTAGAATAATATACTTTATAATATACTGCTGGGGTATATTATAAAGTTATTTGACTTTTCTAGACATTGCCAAACTACTTTACAAAGCAGTTATTCCATGTTACAATCTTACCAGCAGTGTGTCAATTTCAGTTATACCTGTGGCAACATTTGCTACTGTTAGTCTCAATTCACTCTTTGGCAGGCGCAAACATGCAATGGCACATCATTGTGGCTTTATTTTCATATTTCTCTGGTAGGATATGGAGCACAGTGAAGTTCTTTCCATAGTTTTCATTGGTTCTGCCATATAATTTCTCTGCTGAAATGTCTTTCAAACTGCTTGTTGATTATTATTTTGTTTTACAATAGTTATTACTGTGTTATGAGCATAGTTTTATATGCTGGGTATAAAAAAAGATTAAATACAGAATTAGAAAATACCTTTGTCCCAGTCTGGGATTTGTATTTTCATTTTCTTAAAAGAATCATTTAACTAGCAGATACTCCATTTCACTGGTTCTACTTTGTGATGAAATTCTACTTTTCTTTTTTACCCTTCCAGCTGTCTTAAAGATTTTTCTCTTTATTGGTGATTTGGAGCTGTTAGTATACTATAATTCAGGTGGTATTCTCTTCTTCCATCTGTTCATCTCCCCTTCTTTCCTCTTGGCTTTGTTTTCATTTATTTTTTCACTTGATAATTTTATATTTGCTGTCAAACTGAAGTAATTTAAGTAACTTTTTAAAAAAGATTTATGCACAATCTCCCACTTTTAGAATCTCACATATCATATATTTTAGGCTGTTGCAATTTACTTATGGTTCATTCAGGGTCTTTGCTTTTTACTTACTTATAGGTGCTACATTTCATATATTTCTTTTACTATTCCTTTAGGTTTGTTACTATTTTCTTCTGCAATATTTAATCAGGAATTATGGGCCTGCCATGCTGGCCCTGACCCAGGGTGCACTGAGATGGCAATGAAGGCTGGGCGTGGTGGCGCACACCTGTAACCACAGCTCTTGGGAAGCTGAAAACAGCTGAGTCTGATCTAGTAGTGAGATCTTGAACAGTCTGTATATCCTTCCCTACAAACACACACACACAAACATCTGGCATTAGTATCATCAGGATACTTATTTTATATACACAATGTTTTTATTTCTAGGAATTTGAATTGGTTTATTTTTATGTTTCATTTGTTTCATATTTTCAAAATATGGAATACATTTTATATAATTATTATGATATACTTTCTAATTCTTACATCTGTGTCAATTTTCAAAATACTGTTAAAATTTGGATTATTCTCTTCCACCTGGGCTGTATTTTACTGCTTCTTTGTCTAGTAAGCTAAACTGGACATCTGATATGCAGTTAAATTCTTTGAATGTAACCTGGTACCTTTGCTTTCAATGCTATTTAGGTTTTAATTTGTTGGATTAGTGGCAGTTTTCTGTTTAAGTAATTATCTGTTACTCCTGAGTGTTTCTGGGTTTTTATTGTTGCTCTCAAATTGTGATATTTTTTCTAGCCCTGCTGGTTGAAATAGTCATGAATGCACTATTAATTGCAATGCCTCTGGTTTATTCTTTTCCTAGTCTTGGGTATTTTTATCACCCATATATATGGATCTGGATTATATGCAATATTTAGGGGAAATTATCTATAGACTGTGAGCATTTTCATATATATAGGTATATGTTGAGGGTATCCATCAGCCTCTGTATAAATCCTCATTCCCTGCAGAAAAACCTAGAAACTTTCTGGTACTGCTGAATTGTGAGAATTGTAGTGCTTATTAGTATCAGTAAGAGCAATGAAAGAGAAAACTACTTAGTGAAAGAACATCTATTTCTCCTTCTAAATAATAGCACTTTAACTACCTGAAATAAACTCTGATAGTAAAGCTTACTTGTCAACTTGATCTGCATGGAAGCCACCCAGGTGATTGGTAAAGCATGATTTTGGTATGCCTGGGGATGTTATGAGTAATTTCCCTAAGTACTATATCTGTTGTACAGCCCCTTCTTCTCCAGCACTGTTTCCTGATTTGCCTCCCAGATATATGGAGGTGAGCAGGGCATCTCTGTGTCATGCTCCCCTGTCATGATATTCCTGTCTTACTGATAGCCTATCATGGACTGAATCCTCTGAAATCATAAGCCAAATAAATGAGTTTCTCCTTTGTATGGTTGGTATCAGTCACTTGTCCCCTGAAATGGGAAAGCTAATTAAGTACAACAACTTCATATCAGAGAAATAGTTTCAATTCTTTGACTATAATTCACCAGGTGATTCAGAGTTTTTGAGACTGATTTGAGAGGAAGTTTGGAAAGTATTGAACATGAAAACTAGAGAATCCCTAGAGTGCTTTAAGCACAGCTTGTTGTATCATTCTGATCATAGGTCAGGCCAGAAAGTTTATGGGAATATGCACATCAAGGGCCAAGCTCATGAGTTTTCATTTGGGATTATTGGCTCCCTTAGGAATTGTACTAGAAGGCATGTATTTACATTATGACAAACCATTTGTTTACGTTTTTCCCTTTGTGAAAGTTTAGAGATTCAGGCTAATTGAACTGTAAAGAAAATTTCAACAAAGCTTAAGGCTGTGGCACGAAATTGTTGCATTCTACTCTAGTGATCCTTTGGTTCATCAGTATGGTCAGTTGTACCTGGAGAAAAATGAAAACAGGAATGAAGAAAGGACAGAGAAGAAGACAAGAGCTAGGTTTGGTGGTGGCTCATGTTCCTAGATGGTGAAATGACTCCCTGAACAATAGTAAGGGACTTTAATTATACTTTTACACAGTTGCAAGACACAAGGTTGCCTAGCAACCAGTAGCTCACACTGTCCAGGCAGGATGTTTTTTCTGAAGACTGAGGTAGCTTGACTGCTTTAGGCAATGAGGCATAATCCTGCTTTTGCAACTCCCAAGATACTACTACTTAGGATTATAGAGAATTGGCAGAAAAAGCAAAAAAGCATGATTCAAAACATTGAAATACATTGCACAGAAAAGAAATATATGTAAAGTGAGGACAGAGAAATTACAGATGCTCAAAAGATCAACACCACTAAAATGACATCTGGTACTTTGAATCAGCACAAGGGTATCTCAGAAAACAGCCAGCCTAGAAGATGGATAGTTGTTTGCTGCAGTCTTATCTGGTAAAGCCAATAATTAGTGTTCTGTAGGCTAAGACTATCTCAGCCTACTCTCAACCTTTAAATTAGTAAGAACACTGGGTTGTTAGCGTAGAACCAAGTAGGGAATGCAAGTGCATAGCGAGCCACTTTTAGTGAGTAACACTGAAATTATGGCACTGAAATCAAGTGTGTAAAGAAATATTTGAAAATATCTAAGATGCTAGCAATGTGAAATATCTGGCATATAAAGTTACAAGCCTTGAACAGCATCAGCTCAAGAAAGAGGACATGTGGGATATGACTACCAAGGTCATAGGGATGAGGTTTCCAAAGCCTTTATCTACCAGGGCACATCACTCAAAATCATGTACCCTCATGCCAAATCCACGTAGTATAGTATCTGATGTTTCTGTGCTTATATTTTCATCTTGTTTTGCTCTGACTTCTTTCTGCCTCTCTATTCCTCTCTTTTGGAATAGGAACATTTACTATCTGCTATTGAGTGATAGTATAATAGTTTGGGATTTTACGAGAATTAACAGCTAATAGTTGGCTTTGAGTATCAGAGGAGATTTTGGTTTGGACTTTCGAGCAATGTTGAAAATATGTAGATTTGGGTTGGTTTTATTGGTTTTTTGAATATGTACACAGTAGCTGTATCATGTTTAGGCAGAATTATTAATTTATGATTGTCTTTTCTTGGAGATTAGGTGTAACTTAAAAAGATTTATTTGAATGTTAAGTTATAATTTAAAAGATTTGTTTGAGTGTTAAGTTGATGGAGGGTGGAATGTGAAAGTTAAATTTGTCAACTTGATTGCATGGGAGCCATGGCAATATAGTGGCCCTGAAGACACTACTTCAGTCATTATACCTGGCCGCTTGGTCTATGACACTGCTTTATCGCTCTGTTTCCCATCAACCAAACATGGGAGAGAAATCCTCTTCTAGGTTAATCCTCTCTTGGAGCTATCAAGCCATAGACTGAATCTCCCAGAATCATTAACCAAATAAACAATTGCACTTTAAGTCTTACATGTATTTTTTTCCTAACAATGTGAAAGCTGACTAATACAAAATTATTATGTTCCAAACATTTTCTCATATTAAATTACAGTTCTTAAATGTAACTCATTTGATAGTGTCCAAGTAAAATGTCATTCTGATCTCATTTTGCTGTTTTAAGAGTTTGCCAAATTTTTGTTCTTTATTTTACTATTTAACTTACAGACAAGAAATGACTATAATTTATGCCATGGATAGAATTATAACAATAAAATTATCAAAATCTAAATAATGGGTCAAATTTACATTGTGATTTCTGAGTCACTATGTATTTATTAATAGCTATCATCAATCATTGTTTAACTAATGCATCCAAATATTTAAGTTAATGAATGGTTTTGTCCATATATTTATGCAAGATTTGTTTTTATTCATACTCTTCAAAAATGGATAGTCCTTGATATACAACAGAAAAAAAGTAACTTCAAAACATGTTAATTGCAAGCAGAATTTTTTCCCAGCAGTCTCTATTGAAAAGTAACATTAGCATTGGTGAATTGAAAAAAGCATTTCCAGATATTGAATCTTATTTTAGCACTTAGTGAGGCATTTCTTTTTTATTTTTTATTTTATTGAAGTACAAATATCAATCAGACAGTTTCAAGACACCTTAACAAGACAGATTCGATAAATTAATACATTGGAAACTGTTTTCATAATGTTTTGGTATCGTACAAGGTGCATACATGATATTATATTTACAGATATTATTTTAGCAGATGTCTCTTATCAGTAAATTAAGAGTGTAGCTTCTTACTTATTTTTTATACCTGAATTATATCAAAAATTCAATAATTATTTTCCTAGTGGATGACCGTAGTACTAGAAGCTGACATAATATCCTGTCCAACCACCATTAGTGCAGATCTTGCCTCTCATAGGATTATGTTAGTGAGGCATTTCTTTCTTTGCAGTAGCATGTTGAACTGGCTGCAGTCATGCTAAAGAGGAGCTGATATGAGAAAAACCTATAGTTGTGGAATGATAAAATAGAATATTTATTCTGCAACAATTTGAGGTGCCTTAGCATGTGTTTGATAAATGTTGTTCAGTAAAAGTAAGCCAACAGTGTGGGAGAGGACTGTGATTTGGGGAGCTTCTCACTGAGTAATCAGCACAAAATACAGGAGCTCTCTGTGTTATGTAAGCACTCTGCCTGAGAAAAAATTCGAACAGAAATTAACAGAAACCAGAAATAACTACCAGAACACCTGTCTGATTGTGAGTGTAGTTATACACAATCTTTGCATGTTTTGTTGGAGGAGAAAAATTTAAAAAGACAGGTTAGGGAATATTATTAAAATGTAAAGAAACCTAAAGTGCTAAAAATATGAAAATTATAAAGTGTATATGTTTACAATATACCAAATACCACTTAAACAAACATTTTTATGACAATTGGTAGCATTTTTAGGAAGGATAATTTCAAAGGGAAGGAATAAATAAAATGACTATAGATATTTTTATCTTGACTGGAAAATGGAGCATTACATAATTCATAGGAGAGTCACTTTTATAATCCCATAAATGAGTTTTATGATGATAGCAAGTCAGAGATATGTGAGAAATATTATAATGTGAGTCAAAATAATTTTACCATTAATGTCTGGTTTAGTTTACTGATAATTTAAGTTTATTGCTCAGTGAGCTCATACAGACAAGGAACATATGCCAGTCAATAAACACTGTAAAGAGTAAAAGAAAACCTTACTTAGAAGCCACTGGAGAATAGTTTTGACTGTTTTCTTGAAGGAGGTATAAAACTCAATGTAATGAAAGCAATCAATGAAAAGCCGTTATATGTTATCAAAAAGGACCTTGAATAGATTCAAGCATAAGATATTTTAGAATTGTATTATTGATTTGGAAAAATAATTTAAAACATGGCAGAAGATACTGAATTATAGGAAGAAAATGATGGGAAATAGCTGAAGAAATCAGAAAAATGGCAACAGTAATTGGACAGCTCTTATTGGTTACAAACTAAGAAGACACTAGTACTATGGACAACCACTAGGAAAATAACAAGGTAGAAAGTATTAATAATTGAGTCTTTGATATAATTCAGGTATAAAAAATAAGATACGTAAACAGCTACACTCTCTTAATTTACTGATAAGAAACATCTTCTATAATAATGTCTATAAGTATAATATCATGTATGCACCTTGTACGATACCAAAACATTATGAAAACAGTTTGCAATGTATTAATTTATTGAATCCACCCTGTTAAGGTGTCTTAAAACTGTCTCATTGATATTTGTACTTCAATAAAATAATTAATTAATTAATTAATTAATTAAAAAATAAAGAATAATAAATATATGAATTATATTTTGAGAGATACAGGTTAGAGGTTGTAATACAAATAGAGTCATAGTTCTTTTTTATGTGT
>PVKA01025955.1:9970-32423 GCA_004027165.1 Ctenomys sociabilis
GTTTTTTATAGCTGAATTATATCAAAGATTCAATAATTATTTACCTAGTGGATGACCATAGCACTAAAAGCCGACATAATATCCTGTCCAACCACCATTAGTGCAGATCTTGCCTCTCATAGAATTATGTAGAAGCACAGCGTTATCTATCCCAACTGTACTGTCTATACACACACATCCTGACCTTAACTTGAAAAAGCCATCTATGACAACCCAAAAGCTAACATAATCCTAAACAGGGAAAAACTGAAATCTTTTACTCTTAAATCAGGTACAAAACAAAGATGTCCTCTATCACTCCTACTATTCAATATACTTTTGGAAACATTTGCAACACCATTAGAAAAGAGGGAGAAATAAAAGGACAAGAATAGGTAAAGAAGAAATTAAATTATCACTATTTGCAGATGACATGACATTTTACTTGGAAGACCCAAATCATTCCACCAAGAAACTACTAGAACTGATAGGGAAATTCAGTAGCATAGCAGGATACAAAGTCAATACTCAAAAGTGAATAGCATTCCTCTACAAAGATAACAGACACACTGAGAGGGAAACTATAGAAACAATACCTTTTACAACAGCACCATGGAAAATGAAATACCTTGGAATTCCCTTAATCAGGGAAGTCAAAGATCTTTTCACAGAAAATTACAACACTCTAAGAGAAGAGATTATGGAGGATTTCAGAAAATGGAAAGATATTCCATGCTCCTGGATAGGAAGAACCAAGATCATGAAGATGGCTGTACTCCCAAAACTGTTGTACACATTTAATGCAATCCCTATCAAACTGCCACCAACATACCTCCCAGACATAGAGAAATCATTTCTAAAATTTATTTGGAACCACAAAATATCTAGAATACAAAAGCAATCTTGGCAAATAAAGACAAGGCAGGAAGCATCACATTTTCCTGAATTGAAATTATACTACAATTCCACTGTAATAAAATCAACATGGTATTGGCAAGAAAATAGAACCGAGGATCAATGGAATAGATTAGAAGACACAGAGGCATCTACAAACACACTCAGCCACCTGAGCTTCTACAAAGGGGCCAAGCAAGCTTACTGGAAGAATGATAGTCTCTTTAAGAAATGGTGTTGGAAAAACTGGCTTTCTGCATGTTGAAAACTAAAACTTGAAGCAGGTCTATCACCATGCACTAAGCTAAATTCAAAATGGATTAAAAATCTAAACGTTAAGACAGAAACACTCAATCTGCAGGAAGAGAAAGTAGGAGGAACTCTTGAAGACGTAGGGGTAAGTAAAGAGTTCATAAACAAACATATATTCGATCAGGAAACACTTGAAAGAATCAACAACTGTTATTAACTCTTCTTGAGGAGTTTCATCATGTAAAAAGAAATTGTCAAAAAAGTGAAAGGACAGCAAACAAATTTTGAAAAAATCCTAACTCATAAACATTCAGACAAAGGTCTGCTTCTAGAATATATAAAGAAATATGCTATAACAGGGCCCTCAAATTTAAAGACCCAATTCAGAAATGAACATCTGAGATGAAAAACACTTTTCAGAGAATGAAATGAAAGAAGCGAATAAATATATGAAAAAATGCTCCACATCACTAGCCATCCATGAAATGCAAATAAAAACAACACTGAGACATCATCACACTCCAGAAAGAATGGATATCATAGGGAAATCAAACAACAAATGTTGGGAGACTATGGGGAAAAGGGAACACTTCTCAACTGCTGGTGGGAATGTAGACTGGTACAACCATTGTGGAGATGAGTGGGGAGACTCTGCAAAAGAATAGGACTGGAAATCCCAATCAATCCAGCTATCCCCCTACTGGGAATTTTCCCAAAGGAACTGAAAACATCGTATCATAGTCATATGTGTGTACTTATGTTTATAGTATCAGAATTTGTGATATCAAAAATCTTGCAAACAACCAAGATGTCTGTCACATGAGGAATGGTTGAAAAAGATGTCGTATTTCTATATAATGGAGTATTACTCATCTATAAAGAATGATAAACTTGAAGCATTTATATTGAAATGGATGTCACTTGAACCTATACTCATAAATGAAATAAACCACACACCCATGTGCAAATATCATATAGCCTCCCTAGTGTAAGAAGGGCAAAGAAGAAATACAAACACAAACGTACAACAACAACTAAAAAGAATTTAGTCAGATAGGTAGGGCAAACTGAATGGCATGTACTGCAGGGTACTAATAAGCTTTTCTTCTGGATGGTTAACAACCGAAGTTCATAGGTCAAAATTGGAGAAATAGAAGAACTGCATGGTTAGCCAACATTTTGGCCCTAGCCTTTCAAGGTCAGTGAAGACTCAGAACATAAGAGAACCTGTACTGTTACATTATGAAACTCTTCTGTGCGCCAAAGTTTCTGATCAAGGAGATTATAGAGCCACAGAGGAGAGAGGTTGGTGATGTATGGTGTGCCTGGGGAGACTCACATAGAGAGAAAACCTTCTCTCAGGCTCTCACAGAGAGCAAACTTGTCAAGCATTGGCTGTGACTCATCCACATGGATGACACAGACAAAGGAACTACAGAATAATGTACAGGGCTACAAGATAAACCCTGAGGGGACTTCACTGACCTCATAAGAAACAAAAAGTACATCTGTTTGTATAGAGGTCTTGCTCTATCTAGGTCTTAACCCTCCAGCAGAAAAGTATAAAAATGAGGTATACCCTGCGGGGCCATAATAATAAGTTGAGGTTTAAATGGCTACAGTCAGCAACTTCTTCATCTAACTCACCATTGTTGTGGAATGCTGGACTGTGCTGCATTGTTTTGCCTAGTTCAGGCACCTAAACTGGTTTAATGACAATGGAGTGCTCATCTTTGACAGGTCTATACAAAAAAGGTATACAAAGGAAGAATCATGATGTGTGTGCACAAACAGTACAGTTAGGATAAATATGCTGTGCTTCTGCATAATTCTATGAGAAGCAAGATTTGCACTAATTGTGTTTGGAGAACATATTATTTCAGCTTCTAGTACTACGGACAATCACTAGGAAAATAACAAGGTAGAAAGCATTAATTATTGAATCTGTGATATAATTCAGATATAAAAAATAAGGTAAGTAAATAGCTACACTCTCTTATTTCACTGATTACAGACATATGCTACAATAATGTCTGTAAGTATGATATCATGTATGCACCTGTACAATAGCAAAACACTACAAAAACAGTTTGCAATGTATGAATTTATCAAATCTGTCCTGTTAAATTGTCTTGAAACTGTCTTATTGCTATTTGTTCTTCAATAAATGAATAAATAAATATAAAAAATTTAAAAAATAGAATAACCACATGCATCTAGGACAGCTTTGAGAATTCTTTTATTATGTGAAATATCATTATTTTCACATATGTTTCTCTTAAAAATGATCTTTTTAAAGCACACTATATCTTCCTCTTTTTCTGTGTTCTACCTGCATCTAGACTATACATAGTAGCTGCTTTGCAGTTTCACAGATCATCATCAGATTGTGGTGTGGATTATATACCTAAGGTTGGCTTGGTTTTTCATCCCAAAGCAAAACAAAATGCTGGTTCCTAGTTTCATTTTGTGTTACATATCAAGTTTGTAGTGTAACTATTTCTTTTTATCTTTCATGCTTTTGAGACAGAGTCTTGCTGTGCAGCTTGGGCTGGCCTTGGGCTCACTTTTTGGCCAAGGCTGGTCTCAAACTCTTGCTCAGTCTACCAACTGCTGGAATAGACCCTCAGGCCTAGCTTTTTTTTTTTTTTTTTTTTTTTTGTCTTTTTGAGACAGGGTCTCACTATGCAGCTCAGGCTGGCCTTAAGCTCACTTTGTACCTCAGACTGGTCTCGAACTCACAACAATCCTCCTGCCTCACTCAGCCTCCTGAGTGCTGGGATTACAGGCATGCGCCACCACGCCCGGCCAAGGCCTAGCTTCTTAATGAGACTCAATTTCCAGAAGTGTTATCCCACCACTTCTCCCACTTGAAAGAAACCAGAGATAATATCCTAAGAGAAGAACTTGTGAAAAACTTTTCAGTGCTGATATTCATCCAACAGGATATTTCAGTGGGAGGCTGCGGCGTTTTCTTCTGGCTAAACTTGCTGAGTGAGTTAACTATGCCGGCCTTTATAAAAGAACAGGACCTTCTTAAGCTTTACAAATTCTGACTGATAGCACATTAAAGTATGGGTGTTTCTTGCCATCCTCCTCCTCACACTAGGGAGTTAGCAGAGGGGAAGCCAGTATGTTTGTGGGCCACTAAAAACGTCAAAACACAAATCCAGAAAACTTAAATTCGGAGGACAAATTAAAGAGGTTGCATCTCAGAAGAAATTGTGCTAACACATGCTGGGCTTTCACAGGGTGATTGATGTAGAGGTGAGGCTAGAATAGCTTCAGATCAGGGGCCTTACATTGGTTTCCATTTAGTAATAGCATATGCAAGGTCAAAAGGGGAGCAGTAGCCCCAGTCTTACTACCTGCCTCAGCACCTATTTATTTTGTACTTCTTCCAGGATTTCCCTGGGGGACAGCCTCCTCCTTTCCCTAAGGCAGCTCCCAGAATAACATTGGTAAGATAATCCTGGCTGAGAGGAGGGGTGGAGGGTAGCCTAAATTTACCCCCCTTGAATAAGTCAGCCTAGGAGTTGAGGCCTAGCTTTTCTTCTGGGTTGTTAATAGGGAAGCAGGACCCCATCTGCTCCAGACTGGAGCAGGAGGGGCTCCCTGGAGAGGGGCCACCTGCAGAGGGGTCACCAGGTCCTGAATGCTTCATAGAGAGGCATTGACAGTAACCCCATTTCAGAGCAGTCTCCGCCTAAAGTCCTGTAAGTATCTGTCAGGGAAAAGTGAGTGTGTTACTATTGAAAATTGGACATGGGAGCATATTACATGAACTTTCTGTCTTCTCTGCTCTAAGAAAGTGTGTCCACCTAGGCCCTCTAACCTATAGAGCCTCATTTCACAGGGGCATGTGTAATTATATAATTCACAGAGAGTAAAGGTTTGTCTTTGTGTTCTTATATTGTGTTGCAAGTATGTGGGGCAATGCAGCTAAGTGGGCTTAACACTATAAATTCAGAACTCCGCAGGGAGGGAGGAGGAAGTTAAGGCTGAAAATTAGTTCACTAATGCTTGAAAGAGTGTTCTAGGTCGCATGAAAGCCAGCCACTTTCCTATAGGAGTTCTGAACTTAGATTCCCTGACCACAAGACAGCCTTAGATGAAATATAAAGGACCCAGAAACAAAAGAGTTAACAGACTTTTTCCCTTCTAAACCCTAAACTGCAAATGAAATTTACTGATTTTTTAAGAATTAAAGCAGTAAATACCTGAAGTATTACCAATTATTGTAACTTAGTATCAAGAAGAAATGAAAGACATTTTGTATCATATTACACCATGACAGAGATCTTGAAATGTCACTTATTCATTACAACTTAGAAATTATTAGATCTTCTTATTTAATGAGTTAAGAATTCTATTATATCATAGTTTCAAAATATTTTGATAGTATTTTAATAAAATTGGTGTTCTTTAATTCTATATACATTTTTCTCCACTAAAATGTAATGACACAGACTCACAGAATTAGACTGAACCAAAATTATGAAGAAAAGAAAAACCCTGAACTTTTAGGAATCACGAAATGAATTTTGGTAAACAGCAGCCACATATATCTTTGGTTAACAAATTATAGCAAGGTGAATATAGACAATAAACTAGCTAGATTTTATTCTTTACATCTAAAGGAAGCAGCATTCTCTCAAGCTCCAAAGCCTTAGAAAGCCTGCTTGATCTACTTATGGAGACTCATTTTGAGTATTGCTGTGTTCTTACAAATAACCTTCATAAAAACCTGAACATTCTGCTCTACTGCTCTCTGTTTTCTTCATCTACGTAGATCTGAATCACCAACATAAAGTAGGAAGAGATCCAGGTGTTGGTGGTGCACACCTATAATCCCAGCACGTGGGAAGCTGAGGCAGGAGGATCACCATGAATTTGAACCTAGTCTGGACTAGATAGTGAGGTAAAGGACAATCTGAACTATACATCAAGACCCTGTCTCAAAGCAAAGCAAAACAAAACAAAACAAAGCAAAACAGAACAAATTCCTCAGTTGATGGGCATTTGGGTTATTTGCAAGATTTAGCTATGACAAATTATGCTACTATACACATGGGTGCACATACATCACTGTGATATGAGGTTTTTCACTCCAGAAAAATATTGAGGAGGGGAATAGGTAGGTTGAGTGGGACCTCTAATCCTACCTTTTTTTTAAGGAATCTCCACATTGATTTCTATTGTGGCTGTACCAGCCTGCACTCCCAACAGTGGACAAGTTCCTTTCTCCTCACAGCTCTGCCAGCATTTGTTATTTGTTGACTTCTAGAGGACCACTATTCTTTTTGTAGTGAAATAGAATCTCAGCACTAATTTTTCTTTTTGGTGCAAACAGGGATTGAACTCAGACCCTTGCACTTGCTAGGGAAGTGTTTATTCCACTGAGCCATCTCTCTAGCCCCATCTAAGCACTGTTTTAATTTTTATTTCTTGAATAACCAATGATGTTCAAGATTTTTTTCATTTAGTTGTTTTTCATTTGTATTTTTTCATCTGAGAATTGTATATTCATCTCAACTGACCACTTCTGATTTTTTTTGAATTTTGAGAGACTGATTTTTTTGACATAGCTCCAAAAAAGGTAGAGACTTTTATAAGTAAATGGATGCAACTAGAAACCACATTCAGAAGTGAAATAAATGAGACCTGCATGTGTGAACAGTCTACTATTTTGCTAGAGTAATAAGTTGAAATAGTAAATAAAATCTGAAGGGTATAATACAGTGAAAGGGATAGAAATGGCTCAGAAGGAAGGAAGAACAGGGATGAAGGAAAGGAGTGAAAAAAGAAAGAAGTAAAAAATATATATGTACATACAGAGGACAGCTTGGATAATTGTATTGCTGATTTCTGCATTTCTATTTAAAAGACTAGTTATGCTTTAATTCTCTCTCTCTCTCTCTCTCTCTCTCTCTCACACACACACACACACATACAGTTTTGTATGATTATGTCCAGCAATATGAACAACATAGTTGAAGACAATGATGTGCAGTATAGCAAGCTTTGTCACATTTCCATCATTTTGCTTAGTGAAATTCTGTATTGTTTATTTATTATTATTACTATTTCTTATTCTCTCTTTAAAAAGAATTCTATTGAGTATAAGGGAAATGATTAATTTAGGAATCTTCCTTTACCAAATTATGTAACATTCAGCAAAACAATTAAAACCTGAGCATCCTGGGACCTTCAATGTAATTCTGCTGGAAGCAAATGGAAGGATCTATATTTGAAGCAGAAAGATCAGCATAAGGTGCAAGGAAACCTGTGTTCAATGTCAGGTCCTGGTACTGCATTGACATATGACACCTGAAAAATCCGTGGCTTTAGATTCTACCACACAAAAAATGAAAATAATGTTACCTACCACATTACACTGAATAGCTTTAAAGTGCATAAGATTATAATGTGTTCTGGGTTATTGAAAATGAGACAAATGATAGTCATATAACCCTAACAATGTAGGTGTTACTCATTTGAACCTTGGTTTCCCTATCTTTAAGTTGAAGATATTACATTAAATTATCTATAACTTCTCTTCCAGCTGAAGTTATATACATTAAATAAGGAATAATACTCATAAAAATTGAAAGGCTAATTATTGCTCATCATAGTAAAAATAGTTTTTGAGAAATATGTTCAATCACTACTTGATGCAATCACTGTGTATTAAGGTGTACAATCTTAACAACAATATAAGGTAGGCACTGTTATCCTTTCTTTATTTTTTCCATAATTTTATTAAAGAACAAATAGCAATAAGACAGATTCAAATCAAATTAGGATAGATTCAATAATTAATACATTGCATATTTCTTTCATAGTGGTTATTTGTTGTACAAGGTGCAGACATAGTAATCTACTTACAAACAATATTACACTATTACAGCAGATCCCTCCATTCATTGAATTGAGAGAATATAGCTGTATACCTGTCTTCTCTTTCAAAGCTGATTTATAGGACAGTTTCAATAATTAATACATTTTACGTTGTTATCTTTCTAGTGGTTATCTATAGTACAAAAGCTGACAGGATATCCTGTCTAAACACTATTAGTACAAATCTTTCTTCTCATAGAAATACATGAAAAAATCTGCATATACATAATGACTATTCTTTTCAAATGATAACAAACTTGCACAATGATTAAGCTCACTGCTGCTGCTGCTCTTAATGGTGTGATATTTCTTATGTTCAAGTACCTATAGAAGGTCAGAAGAGAATTTTGGGTTCCAAGTATTACAATAAAGGTGAAAGCAAAATTTCTGGGATTGGAGCAAAAACAATGGAGATGATCTTGAATAACTATATCAGTTAATCTTAGTAAGAGATATAATGTTAAAAATACATAATAACCATTTTAATTAGCTAGTCCTGTCTTAAAATCTGTAATATATGTATGTTACCCTGTTTTTGTCAGCTTTTTTCTATTTGTTTTTGCTCTTCAAAATAAAATAAAACAAAATAAAATAAAAATTTTAAAAAGGAATGGAGATGAAAACAAGGTGAACATATATATTTCAGAAAATAATGGGCAGGGAGAAAAATCAGATGAGAATGCTGGGCAGGAAGATGAAGAAGGAAGCAGTGGCCAGCAGGGACAGATGTCCCAGTAAATTCCGCAAAGGAAAGAAGAAATCAAGAAACATGTACTGAATTTAGCCACATAGATAACCTTCTTAGGAGCTTCCCTGGAGTGACTGAGAGAGTGAGGCCAATTGCAGAGATGGAGCTAAATGGAAATTGCTACAGTAAGTAGTAGATAATTTGACACATTTGGTAAAGAATGGAAAGGTGGACTAGTATGCACATCTGGGAGGATGAAGCAGGAGGGTCACAAGTTTGTATCTAGTCTGGACAATTTAGGACTTAATGAGACCCTATTTCAGAATAAAAAGTGTAAAAAGGGCTGGGGACTTAGCTCATTGTGAAAACTCCAGGTTCAGTGCTCAGTGTACAAAAATGGTAGAAAGACAAAGAGAAACATAACTCTAGAAGTAAAATAAGTGGTTTTAGTAATTTTGTTTTAATTTCTAAAATAATTGAGAATGATAAGCCAGAGTGAGGATGTTGAAAGTACACACAAAACCTTACCTTTGAAGACCTCATCTGTGAGTAGTTTTCTTTCTGCTACCCAGCTGATGCAACACTATCATTTCTATCTAGTTGATGAGAAAAGTCATGAAAAAGGAAAGTGATTTGTCCAAGCTTAGTCATTAAGGACTGAGAGGTGATAAGTCACAAACCTGTGTCTAGCTGATTTCACAAATCCTACGCTCACTGTACTTCAAGAATGAATAAGTAATAGGACCACATATGGAGATCATGCTGACCATCTGAGAGGGCCCTGAAGTTGAGGGTGACCCCATCCACCTCAAAAATTTCTTTCTATGAGGTGAGTACCTGAGGTCCCTTGCTAACAAAGAAAGGTGGGGGTAGACAGTGAATAAAAGAGGTATGTGGCTTTGGGATCTTGGCTGCAGGACATGGGAGAGTAGGGAGATCTGAGCTCTGTAAAACCTACCAGTTCACCATGATGACATCACAAACTGAGGTGGGTGAACTTCACTTTGGAGAATTAGAACAGGACTACTATATTGAGTGGATAAATGAGTCAGTTATTGAGCCATGAGGGATTTTGTGGGTCAAAGGATTACAAGGAGAGAGGAATTGATGTTCGAGTCAAGATTCCAGGATTTTGCAGAGAATGGGAAAAAGCTTGAAACATAAAAATGGGGGAAAAGCAGATTATGAGGCAATCAGTATGAGGGTACTGGAAATCTGGGGCACTCCTGTCTCAGAATGATTCTAGGGGGAAAAGCAAGTACAGTAGTGAAGACAAATTGCTCTGAATACTTCAATTATGTCCTGCCATCTGTTTGCCTTCATTTTACTTGAAGTATGCTCTTTGCAATGTACCTTCTCATTTAATCATTGTAAATGTCATTCAACACCGACTTTCTGACTATCTCTGTTCCTGAAGCAAGGGGTCTGAGAAACATTTGTAGATCCTTTGTCAGGGTCAGCCATCCGGATGAGTCACGGCCATTGTTTGACCAATTTGTGTTCTATGAAAACCTGACTACCTGACTTGAAATCATGCTATAAAGCCACTGTGATAAAATAGACCTGACAAGGGCCAGGCAGACGGCTCAGTAGAATAAGTGCTTCCTTGGCAAGCACAAGGGCCTGAATTAAAATAGACTTGAGGATCAATGGAATATAGTAGAAAGTGCAGAGGCCTCTGTGAACACACTCAGCCATCTAATCTTCGACAAAGGGGCCATACAAGCTTACTGGAAGGAAGATAGCCTCTGAAACAAATTGTGCTGGAAAAACTGGCTTTCTATATGCCAAAAACTAAAACTTCACCCAGGTCTATGACCATCCACTAAGCTAAAGTCAAAATGGATTAAAGATCCAAATATTAAAACAGAAACACTCAATCTCCTGGAAGAGAAACTAGGAGGAACTCTTGAACACATAGCAGTAGGCAAAGAGTTCATGAACAAACATGTATTCGCAAGGGAAACACTTGAAAGAATTAACAACTGGAATCAACACTTCTTGAGGAGTTTCTACACATCAAAAGAAATTGTCAACGAAGTGAAATGTCTACCCACAAATTTCAAGAATTCCTAACTAATAAGCAATCAGACAAAGGTCTGCGCTCTAGAATGTAAAGAAATACAATATATTAGGGCCTCAGATTTAAAGACCCAATCCAGAAATGGGTATCTGAGATGAATACACGCTTCTCAGAGGACGAAATCAAAGAAGCACATAAATATGTGAAAAAATGTTCCACATCGCTAGCCATCTATGATATGCAAATAAAAACAACACTGAGTTACCATCGCTCTCCAGAAAAAAATGGCTATCATAAGGAAATCAAACAGCAACAAATGTTGGAGAGATTGTGGGGAAAAGGGAATACTTCTCCACTGCTGGTGGGAATGTAGACTGGTACAACCATTGTGGAGATCAGTGTGGAGACTCTGCAAAAGAGTAGGACTAGAAATCCCATTCAATCCAGCTATCCCCCTACTGGGAATTTTCCCAGCGGAACTGAAAACATTGCATCAGTGATATTTATGTACCTATGTTCATAGCAGCAGAATTTGTGATAGCAAAAATCTTGCAAACAACTAAGATGTCTGTCATATGAGGAATGGTTGAAAAAGATGTGGTATTTCTATATAATGGAGTATTACTCATCTATAAAGAATGATAAACTTGAAGCATTTATATTGGAGTGGATGCCACTTGATCATATACTCATAAGTGAAATAAACAAGACACACATATACAAATATCATGTTATCTCCCTAGCATAAGAAATCAAAAAAAAAAAAAAAAAAAAAAAAAAAAAAAAAAAAAAAAAAAAAAAAAAAAAAAAAAAAAAAAAAAAAAAAAAAAAAAAAAAAAAGAAAGAAAAAGAAAAAAGAAATACAAATAGAAATGTAAAACTACAATTTACAAGAATTTTGTCAGATAGTTAGTGTAAAATATACTGCATATGTTGAAAGGTAATAATCAGCTTCTCTTCTGAATGGTTAACAACCTAAGTTTCCAGATCAAAAATTGGAGAAATGTAAGAGCTGCAAGGTCAGCCAACATTTTGGCACTAGCCTTTCATGGTCAGTGAAGACTCAGGACATAGGGGAACCTGTACTCTAACATCATGGAACTCAGTTGTGCCCCAAATTTTCTGATCAAGGGGATCATGGAGCCACAGAGGAATGTGCTCAATGATCTATAGTGTGCCTAAGGAGAGTCACATGGAGAGAAAACTTTCTCTTAGGCTCTCACAGAGAGCACACTGGTCAAGCAATGGCCATGACTCATCCACATTGCTTACACTGTCAAAGGATCTACAGTGAGATCTACTGGGTTATACAATAAACCCTGAGGGGACTTGAGTGACCTTATCAGATACAAAAGCTACATTTTTTAAATCTAGGTCTTGCTTTATCTTGGCCTCAATCATCCAGCAGAAAAGTATAAAAATGAGGTATATAAAATAAAGTCATAATAATAAGAGGAGCTGTAAATGGCTCTAGTCAGCAACTTCTTTAGATAACCCACCATTATTGTGGACTACTGGACTATGTTTGATTGTTTCGCTGAGTTCAGGCACAGATAATAATTGAATAACAGTGGAACACCCATCTTTGACAGGACTAAAGAAAAGTGGCAGATGCAGGGGAAGAACCATTCTGTGTTTGTATAAACAGTACAGTTAGGATAGATATGCAGTGCTTTGATGTAGTTCTATGATAAGAAATATATGCAGTAGTGGTGTTTGGACAGGATATCCTGTCTGCTTCTTGTGCTATGGATAACCCTGTGAAGATAACAGTGTAAAATGTATTGATTATTGAAACTGTATGTACTATAATTCAGCTTTGAAAATAAAAGATAGGAATGCTGCTACATTCTCTTAATTTATTGATCAGAAGCAGCTGCTCTAATAGTATTTGTGCAAGGAGTATCATGTATGCACCTTGTGCAACAGAAGGCAAATACGAAAACAATATGCAATGTACAAATTGTTGCATCTGTCCTAGTGATTTGATTTGGAACTGTCTCATTGATACTTCTTCAGTGAAAAAAGAAGAAAAGAAAAGCCATATAAATATGCTGAGCTATAAAATGCTCAAATCAATAACTTCTCATATTGCCAGTCCTATGGATAACCCACTACTGTTATGGACTACTGGATTATATTGTAATATTGTGCTGAATTCACACTCCCACAATGTTCAAATGGCATTGGAATACCCATCTTTGATAATACTAAAGAAAAAGAGCATATAATGAAGAACCATTTTGTATTTGTATATGCAAAATGCTTAGGATAGATATACAACTACTTTCCCTTAATTCAATGAGAAGGAAGTTTTTACTAATAGTGTTTGGACAGAATATCATGTCTGCATGTTTTACTATGAATAACCACTATGAAGACAACATGCAAAGTATTAATCATGGAAACTGTCCTACTAATTGCTTTTAAAAGTGTCTCATTGGTATTATCAATAAAATTAATTTTAAAACAATTTTTTAAAAGACTTAAAATTTCAAATATGTGAAAAAACTACTTACAATCCAACCTACATCCCTCCCCAATACTTACACACATTCGAACCAGGTTTGATATTTCCCTTAATTCAAATTAATTAAGCAGGTGAAATACAACACACTGAACTCAAGTTACAAGTTAAAGACCAACTCATTCTTTTTAGTTAGAAATGGGTCATGCGTTGAAGAATGGCTTCTCTGATGTAACTTGCCATCTCAAAAGCTTTGAGATTGAGAGGCCCTCCCTCAGTTCCTTTTAGTCCCATAGCCACAAGATAAACAGACTCAATCTGAACCACGGCCACTGCCTGGCTGCCTCGACCTTGGCCTTTGGTGCGCAGGTCCATGGTGTTGTTACCTTCAGTGTACAGGTTGTCCCGGATTAACAAGCATTTGGTTCCTGCAAGGGTAAGTCCCTGAAGAAATAACTTCTCTCTCTCCTCTTTTCCCAGCAATGTCTGAATTTCCTCCTGGGTCAACTGGAACAAGTTACCATCAGGATAAGACGCTAGTAACCAGGGTGAAGAGTTGGTGATAATTGCTGCATCGCTGCACATCTCAGTGGGTAGAAAGAGGTTGATGTAGTTCTGCCAGATCTCTTCGCTGATATCTCCTACACACTGCATGATTCACGTATATTTTCTCTATAAGATGAATGCAGTCCTTTCTATTAAGTTGATCTTCAAATAAATTTTCTTAAAGTTGGCTCAGGAAGTCCAATCAGCTGATACCGTAACAAGCTAAAAAGTCCAGTCTGTTTATTTATGGTGGTAAGGTGGAGGAGGTTTGGGTGACCTGTATACACTTCTATCTCTGCTCCCCTCTGCTGTGGTTTATCAAACTATTTCTAAAGCAGGAGTAAGGTCACAATGGCTCTATGACATTTAAAGCAGTCATCACCACCAATGTCACTAGTGACATCTGCCAGCAGATTTCTAAGTGTGTATTTATAGCTAGTGATATAATAGTACAAATTATAGCTACATGCTTCTCTGGATACCATGGGAAGAGTATGTCCACCCACTATGAAAGACATAGAAGTGGAATATAAGAGCAATAGCTATAAATGTGTTGTAAGCCTAAATGTAAAAAGGGGGCATATGGTCATTTACTTCAAAAAGTAGCATCATGTAATGGCTACTGTTTCTTACATTTTAGCTTTTGGTAGGCAGTCAAAAGGACCAAAAGTTCACTACTTTATAGTTTTTATGAGAACAACAACAACTTCTGAACTGATTTCCCTAATTCACACTCATTCTTTCTTAATTCTTTCTGGTTCACACTAATCCTAAACGCAGACTCATTAAATCTCATTAGTTACTCAGTAACTATTAAGCAAAATACTAGGTGCTATGGACTTTCCTACAAAAAACAGAGAAAACCACCCTCATAGAAATAATATCCTTGGGCTGGCAAGATAGCTCAGCGGTCTAAAGCGCCTCTCAGGGACCGCGGTTCAATCCCCAGCACCACAAGCCATGCCAGCCCCTCCCCCTAGGGCAGGCTGAGCTGACCACTCCCCCGCAAAAAAGAATCTGTGATGTGTAGCAAGACACTGTAATAAATAAATGAATTAAAAAAAACAATTTAGCGATTTGGGGATATTGTCTTAAAAAAAAAAGAAATAACATCCTTTTATTTTTTTAAACAGAGTATGAAACAATATGAAAACAGAAAAAATTGGGTCAGCAAAATAGCTCAGTAGTCTAAAGCATCTGCTTAGGCAAGCTTAGGCAAGCACAGAGATTGAGTTGGATTCTCCAGCACCACATGCCACTAACAGGCTGAATTGGCACACACACACACACACATACACACACACACACACATACACACACACACACACACACACACACACACACCAACTGCTGTGGTTTATCAAACTACATCTAAAGAAGGAGAGAGGCCATTATGGCTCTATGACCTTTAAAAGAGTCATCAGCTACTATGTCACTAGGGACATCTGCCAGTAAATTTCTAAGTGTGTATTTATAGATAGTGATATGAAACACAAAAATTGTAAGTGATGCGGAATTTCATTTTTAATTAATTTTATTCAGAAAGAAATAGTAATGAGATAGTTTCAAAACAGGTTATTAGGACAGTTGCAATTATTAATACATTGCACATTGTTGTCTTCATTGTAGTTATTCATAGAACAAGATGCAGGTATGATATCTTTTCTAAACACTATTAGTACAAATCTTTCTTCTCATTGAACTGAGAGAAAGTAGCTATAAATCTATACTAACCATTATAAATGTGTATATATATACTAACCATTATATATAATATATATATATATATATTTGTATTTTTTTAAAACTGCTATAAATCTATACTAAACCATTATATAATATATATATATACACATATATACTAACCATTATGTTATATATATATATATATATATATATATATATATATATATATATATATTATATTTGTATTTTTTTAAACTACAAAGTGGTCCTTTATTTGTATACCCCTTTTTGTTTAGTTTAGTCAGAGATGAGTATTCTATTATCACTCAAATATTGTAGGCGTGTGAATTAAGACAAATAATCCAATACACTCCAGTAATTCTTAAGAGTAGTGGGGTATCTGAAAAACTGGCAATGTGAGGAAAGGTTGACTCAAGCCTTTTATAGAACAGTATATTAATATGGCTTTACTTGTTTCATACTTTTCTGCTGGATGTTTAAGACCAAGATAAAGCAAGCCCTATATAACAAGAAATGTAACTTTTGTATCTGGCAAGGCCAGTCAAGTCCCCTCAGCACTGACCCGAAACTGTGTCATGCACTTTGTAGATCCTTTGTCAGTGTCAGCCATGTGGATCAGTCACAGCCATTGCTTGACCAATTTGCTCTCTTTGAGAGCCAGAGAGAATGTTTTCTCTCTATGTGACTCTCCTTAGGCACTCGACATCATCAATCACATTCCTCTGCGGCCCCATAATCTCCTTGTTCAGAAAATTTAGGACACAACTGAGTTATGTGATGTTAAAGTACAGCTTTTCCTATGTCCTGAGTCCTCTCACTGACTTTGAAATTGGAGGGCCAAAATGTTGGCTTTCCTTGCAGCTCTTCCATTTCTCTAATTTTTGGTCTGCTAACTTAGATTGTTAACCCTTCAGAAGAGAAGCTTATTATTACCCTACAACATATACATTTGGATTTAACGTCACTACCAGTCTGAATGTCAAATATCTTAGGCATAACATGAAACAGGTATTTTCTACCAAGTATTAGCACGTTAAATTTTAAGTCTCTACAGAATATAGAAAAAGATCAAAGAAAATTAAAAATTATAAATAAATAGTTGCGTATTTTTACACAGAAAATTAGAAATGTAACCATATACAGCATTGGAGCAAGCCAGTCCTGAGACAATTTTTTTTATTTTGGCTCTTTTTTTATTCATTACCCTGTTTGTTTTTTTAAAATCATTTACTTGAGAGACAGAATGGCAGTAATTGGGATGTGATGACAAGCAGTATGTATTTAGAAGACCAGAATGACAGGCATTCCAAGCATGACCCTTCTATTACATATTGCTATCTTCTCAGTGCAGTTGCTTACTTCACAGGAATCAGCATATATAGTTCATCAGGGCGAGAATTCTACCAATTAACTGTTAGATTTGAAAATCTTCTGAAGATTCTCAGGATTATTGCCTTAACACTTTTGTGGCTATAAATGTATGCCTTTGCCCCTACATGCTTGCTAGTTTTTCTCCTTGTCCTCTCTTGCTTGTTTAATCCTTGAGTTTTCACTTTCCTTTTAATTGTGTTATACCTTTCTCTTTTTATTTCTTCTTTTGTGTTCTTACACTAGGGAGACTATACATATTTACACATGTGAGTCTTGTTTATTTCACTTATGAGTATATGTTCAAGTGCCATCCAGTTAATCATTCTGCCATCCAATTTTATCATTCTTTATGGCTGAGTAATACTCCATTATATAGAAATACCACTTATCTTTTATCCATTTCTCAGGTGACAGGCATCTTGGTTGTTTCTAAGATTTGGTTATCACAAATTGAGATGCTATAAACAGGTAAACAGGTAGCAGTATGATATGCAGCTTTCAGTTCCTCTGAAAAATTCCCGGTAGAAGGATAGCTGGTTTGAATAGGATTACCAGTCCTCGTTTTTTAGGGTTGCAGTAGTCTACATTCCCACACGCAGTGGAGAATGGTTCCTTTTTCCCCACAGCCTCTCCAACATTTGTTATTAGTTGATTTGTTTATGATAGCCGTTCTTTCTGGGGTGAGATGGTATCTCAGTGTTATTTTAATTTGCATTTCCTGGATGGCTAGTGATGTGGATCATTTTTTCATATATTTATTCACTTCTCTAATTTCATCCTCTGAGAAGCATGCATTCATCTCGGATGCCCATTTCTGGACTGGGTCTTCAAATATTGGGACCCTAATTTTTTTATTTATAAATTGTAGAAAGCAGACCTTTATCTGACTGCTTATTAGTTGAGAATTTTTCCCAATTTGTTCATTATCTTTTTACTTTGTTTATAATTTCTTTCGACATGCAAAAAATTCTTAATACCAGGAGGTAACAGTCATTAATTCTTTCAAGGATTACCCTTGAGATTTGATTTTTGTTCATGAACACTTTGTTTACCTCATTGTCTTTAAGAGTCGCTCCTGCTTTTTCTTTCTGTAAATTTAATGATTCTGTTTTAATATTTTGATCTTTAATCCATTTTTACTTCAGCTTAATGCTTGGTGATAGACCTGGATCATGTTTCAATTTTTCACTTGTAGACGACAAATATTTTTGCACCCTTTGTTAAGGAGGTTATCTTTCTTCCAGCAAGCATGTTTGTCTACTTTATCAAAAATAAGGTGGTTGAGTGTGTTTGTAGAGGCTTCTGCATCCTCTAATCAATTCCACTGATTCTCAGGTCTATATGTTGCCAATACCACGCTGATTTTATCAAAGTAGCTTTGTAGTATAATTTCAAGTCAGGCATTGTAATGCCTCCTGTGTGTCTTTTTTTTCCCGACCCCAGGATTGCCTTTGCTATTCTAGGTATTTTCTGGTTCCAAATATATTCTATGATGGATTTTTCTAGGTCTGTGAAGTATGTTGCTGGTTGCTTGCTAGGGATTACATTAAATCTGTAAAACAGTTTTTGGAGTATGGCCATCTTCACAATGTTGATTCTTCCTATATTAGACAAGGGAATATATTTTAATTTTTTTGAAATCCTCTATAATCACTTTTTTCAGAGTACTGTTAATTTCCTTGAAAAGATCTTTGACTTCTTCAGTTAGATTAATTCCAAAGTATTTCATTTTCTGCAGTGCTATTGTAAAAGTTATTATTTTTCTAGTTTCGTTCTCAGTGTCTTTGTTACCTATGAAGAGGCATGTTATTACAGGACTTGTGTCCTGCTATGCTACTGAATTTGTATATTACTTGTAGTAGCTTCTTGCTGGAGCTTATTGGGTCTTCCAAGTAAAGTATAATATCATTTGCACTTAATGATAATTTAATGTCTTTATGTATTCACATTCCTTTTATTTCCCTCTCTTGTCTAATGGCTCTAGCTAGTGATTCCAGAACTATATTGAATAGGAAGAGTGATAGAGGATGTCCTTACCTTGTGCCAGATCTGAGAGTAAATTATATCAGTTTTTTCCTCACTTAGAATTATGTTTCCTATTGGGTTTTCATAGATGGTTTTCTATCAGATTGTAGTAGAGCCATCTATTCCAATTTTCTGTAGGACTTTGAACATGAAAGAGTGTTGGACTTTTTCACAAGACTTTTCTGCACCAATGGAGAAGACAATGTGGTTTTTGGATGTGGCACTATTGATATAATGTATTACATTTTTAGATTTGCATACATTCAAACATCCTTTCATCCTTGGTAGGAATCTTACCTTGTCATAGTGTGTAATCTTCTTGATTTCCTGTATTCTATTAGTTAGTATTTCTTTGAGGATTTCTGCATCTGTATATATGAGGAAGATTGGTCTGTATCTCTCTTTTTTCGTTGTGTTTTTTCATAGTTTTGTTATAATTATATTGCTTTCCTCTAGGAACAATTTTGGGTGGATTGCATTGAAGTATTTGATGTGTACAGCATTTATGTCTTCTGTACATTTCTTGTACAATGAACATGAATGAGCGTTGGAATTTAGCAAATGTCTTTCCTGCATCAATTGAGATGATCATGTGGTTTTTAGATTTGACTCTACTGATATAGTGTATTACATTTATAGATTTGCATCCTTGGCATGAATCCTACCTGGTCATGTTGTATGATCTTGATGATTTGCTGTATTATATTTGCTAGGATTTTATTGAGGATTTTTGCATCTATGTTCATGAGGGAGATTGGCCTAACCTAATGAACCTTAGTTATGACTTTCCCTGGTTTTGTTATCAGTAAACTTGCCTTCTGGAATGATTTTGGATTTTGGGAGGCTTTCTTTCTTTTCAATTTCATTGAAGAGTTTGAGGTGTATACAGATTACATCTTCTGTAAATTTCTTGTAGAAATCAACTATGAATCCATCAGAACATTGAGTTTTCTTTGTTTTTATTTTATTTTTACTTTATATTTTTGGTGGAACCAGGGATTGAACTCAGGCCCTTGTGCTTGCCAGTGAAGCACTTATTCCACTGAGCCATATCTCTGGCCCCATCGAGTTTTCTTTGATGGTTGTTTTTTTTTATTACATTTTGCATTTCATTGTTTGTTATTGGGTTATTGAGAGTTCTTATATATTCTTGATTAAATTTTGGCCATTTGTACCTTTCTAGGAATGTATCCATTTCTTCTGTGTCTTCTGTTCTGTGAGAGTAAAGATTCTCAAAGTAACTCTTGATAATATTTTGAATTTCCTCTGGATGTGTGGCAATTACACCCTTTTTCATTCCTTATTTTTTGTACTTGAATTTTTTCTTTGTTCTTTTTGATGAGGTTACTGAGGTGCTGATCAATTTTATTTAATCTTTCAAACACCCATCTTTATGATTTGTTAATTCTTTGAACTATTTTTCTTCATCTCGATTGAATTAATTTCTGCTCTAATGTTTATGATTTCTTCCTCTCTTTGGGCTTTTGGTTTGGATTGCTCTTCTTTTTCTAGATGTTGGCTGTCCAACATTAAGGTGTTTATTTGTTCCCGTTCTGTTTTCATAATGTGTGAATTCCCAGCTATAAATTTCTCTCTAAGAACAACTTTAATTGCATCTCATATGTTCTGATAAGGTGTCCTTGAATTTTCATTCAATTTTCGAGATTATTCAATTTCTTGTGAAATTGTGATCCATTGGTTGCTGAGTAGAGTTTATTAACGTCCATGTACTTATGAGTATTTCTGGTTTCAATTGCTGTCTACTTCCAGTTTCATTGCCCTGTGCTCAGATAATATGCATGGGATAATTTTTCTTTTCTTGCATATACTCAAGCATGATCTATGGACTATTATGTGGTTCATTTTAAAGAATGACCCATGAGCAGCTGATGAAAATGTGTATTAAATTGTGCTTGTGTGGAACACTCTGTATATGTCCACTAAGTCCATTTGTTTAGAGCTATGGTTCATTTCTGCTACTTCTTTGCTAATTTTTTGTCTGCTTGACCTATCTTTTTGGGATAAGGCAGTATTCCAAAGAAGATTTTTATATTAGATATGAGATTTTTCATGTCCATTAAGATTCACCTTATATGGTTGGGGTGTCTCTGTGTTTGATTCATACAAATTTATGTATGCATAAATACCTCTTCCTCTTGAATTTTTCCACTATCCAATACATAAAGGCCTTCTTTGTTTCGTTTGGGCATTCTTGGTTTGAAGTTGAGACTGTCTGAGAAGGATTGCTACCCCTGCTTTTCTGTGAGGTGCTGAGTCATGTAGTATTATTTTCCATCCTTTCATTTTCAGCCTATGAATTTTTTTGTGTGAAGTATGTTTCTTTTATACTGTGTATTTTTGTTTTTTGTTTTTTTTCTTAAAACTTTTTTCCATGTGTTACTTTTAATTTTCACCTTATTTTATTTTATTTTATTTTATTGAAGTACAAATGTCAATAAGACAGTTTCAAGACACCTTAACCATACAGATTCGATAAATTAATACATTGCAAACTGTTTCATAACGTTTTGGTATTGTACAAGGTGCATACATGATATTATATTTACAGATATTATTTTAGCAGATATCTCTTATCAGTGAATTAATAGTGCAGCTGCTTACTTATCTTATTTTTTATACCTGAATTATATCAAAAATTCAATAATTATTTTCCTAGCAGATGACTGTAGTACTAGAAGCCAACATAATATCCTGTCCAACCACCATTAGTGCAGATCTTTCCTCTCATTGAATTACGTAGAAGCACAGCGTTATCTATCCCAACTGTACTGTCTATACACACACATCCTGATTTTTTCTTTCTACAACCCTTCCTTTGTCTACATCTGTCAAAAGAGGGCACTCCATTGACATTCAACTAACTTAGGTGCTTGAACTCAACACCACAATCCAACACAGTCCAGCATTCTACAACCATAGTGAGTTATTCAAAGAAATTGTCGACCATAGCCATTTACAGCTCAGCTTAATATTATGGCCTCACGATGTATACTTCATTTTTATACTTTTCTGCTGGATGGTTAAGACCTAGGTAGATCAAGACTTATATACCAACACATGAACTTTACATTTCCTATGTGGTCAGTGAAGTCCTCTCAGGGTTTATCTTGTAGTCCTGTACATTATTCTGTAGTTCCTTTGTCTGTGTCATCCATGTGGATGAGTCATGGCCAATGCTTGACCAGTTTGCTCTCTGTGAGAGCTTGAGAGAAAGTTTTCTCTTCATGTGACTCTCTCCAGGCACACTTTAGAACTTCAATCTCTTTCCTCTGTGGCTCCATAATCTCCTTGTCCAGAAAATTTGGAGCTCACCTGAGTCTCATGATATTGCAGTACAGGTTCTCCTATGTCCTGAGTCTTCACTGACCTTGAAAGGCTAGGGCAACCATAGGGAGTTATTCAAAGAAATTGTCGACCATATCCATTTACAGCTCAGCTTAATATTATGGGCTCACGATGTATACTTCATTTTTATACATTTATGCTTTTCTGCTGGATGGTTAAGACCTAGGTAGATCCAAACTTATATACCAACACATGTACTTTATATTTCCTATGTGGTCATTGAAGTCTTCTCAGG